>JAHZNB010007451.1:0-12107 GCA_027744295.1 Callyntrura guangdongensis | reverse complement strand
CAACATAATCAGGATGATGATATATCTTGACAAATTCCTACTCTAACTAAGCAAAAAAGGATCATTTAGCGTTGTTTTTGCTTTCGTAGTGCATTTCTAATGTGGAATGTGGACTCGCACTACTCGTACGAGAACATAATTTTTTGGGGTAAAAAGACACAAACTGCGAATCAGTTTGATCATCCCATCAATAACATATATTTTATGACGAAACATTATTCTGTTTTTATTTTATATTTATATTTCTACCAGTAATGCCCATGATATTAAAATTTATCTTTCTTGATACTTGACTACACAACAAAATGTAACATGCATGTGTGCATCCTCAAATATATATCGTCAAAATAAAAAAAATAACTTGCTCGACACATTTTCTACTTCAAGTTAAACTTCCATAAGGTTTGGAATAGAAGACCAAACCGGTGGAAATAAAAAAAGCTAAAATGGAATTGTCTTTTTTATATCTGGTGCAGCTGGGGATGGATGTGGAACCCAGACACAAAATAAAATAAAGCCTGCTGCAACTGTATCTACCCGCAGTTTTTTTTCTAAAAGCCTTTCTGTAACGTGAGTTCTGATGGTACATGTGTGAATATACTTCCACTTCCGTTTTCTATGGCGAGAATCTTGCTGCACCAAAGCGTGCCTAACTTGCTTCCTGAGAACAACAGCACGTAGCATGTAAACTGATACTCTCGCTCTTGTCCTGTTTCACATTTTTTGTTATTCTCCGTGCTATAAGTTATAGTAAAAGTCCTCAAAAAGCACGATAGGTATGTATATACTGTTTTACGAGGGAGGGTGAGTCGATGCTAAAGTTGAGGTCAGTGGAAAGCCTGGGTGGATAAAACTGAAAAAGGGAAAACTATGAAAAGAGGAAGCAATGCCGGGGAAAGTATAAAACCCAGCGCATATAAAAACGGTACAACAAAACGGGGAAGTCCCCATCATGTTGCTGTCTCGTACAAGATTCACAGACACATATACACTTACCAAAGCTGCGGGTATTTTTGTAGCTGTTGTTAGCATTACACTTGAAGGTTCAAAAAGAGGAGAGAAAAAATCAACCGTTTGGTTAGAGAAAATGCATTTCAGACTGTAGACATGATGGGCTGGTATGGTTTCAAGGAAAAAGAAATAATTCACAAGACCCCGTCCTAAAGACTTGTGAGGAGGGATTGAGACACTGGGAGTGGAGTTGAAGCTTAAATTATTAAATGGGTGACGGGTAACGGTGAAAATATTAGCAGACGGTTGACGCTAGTTGGTGGTGGCTCTTTCACGGCTTTTTCTTTTCTCATCTTTTCTATTGGGGGAAAGTTGTTTTTCCTTTATTGTTGTTCATTCTTTCCCTTTACCCACTGTATTCGTTAACACGAACGAATTCTACTTTTTGACAGGGGAAATAATATTTTTTTGTGCGCTTTTCTCGTCACATTAAGTAAATGTGTTATGCATTTTTCATAATTTTTGGGAGTCGGTAAGTGTCAGTAGCTCTACTTTTTATAATGTTTATTTTATACAATAGGGAAATTATAAATTGCCTACATACCCTGTAGTCACCAATGAAGGAAAAATCTTCCAGCAGTTCACCCTTGTAAAAGACTGTATACAAACTTTCTCACGAAGTACACCAACTTGCAATAGTTTCCATCAAATTCACCGACACGACAAAAACCAACGAACAATTACCTTTTTATATAAAACAATCCTTGTGTGTATGCATCACTGAAGCCGGGTTTTGAGTACAAATTTTCCCCTTCGGGAAATCGTCAAAAGAGACGACCGGGATATGTTTATGAGGCAAAGTTGTCTTCATAAAGTAATTGTAAAGAAGGGAGGCGGTCCTTTGGTGTGTTGTTGAGAGACAAACAGCTTTGACTTTTTAGTTTTTTCTCTCCTCCTCGCTCACACAAACACGTAAACAACAGGGGAACAAGTTAAAAAGTTATTACGGTTTTTATACCAGCTGAAACGTGAAAAGTACAGTAAACAAAAAACAACAACAAATAACTGCTCCTTAACGTTAAAAAAGGGAAATTGATGTTCAACCATATCCCTGTATGTACTGAAATATCACCACCTTCAAAAAAATAACCCATCGACATGCTCCCATTTTTACCTAACAAGCACATCCAATATGTAGTAAGCAAGAGAAAATACTCTGTGTGTAGCCATGCATTTGAACCCACCAAACTTTTGCTTGGGTAAAAAGCAGTTTTAGTAAGCAACAAGGAAGGATTTATTGAGCTGGGGTTGACCATCTTGCAAAAATAAATCCTGCTGTCTGGAATCCAAGATTACACCAAGAGCACCGTCTGTTGTTACCGCCCGCCTGTTTTCCCCCTTCTATACGGGTGAAGTAGCTGTTGTATACAATGGGCCTGGAGAATAACGTATTTAAGAGCGCAAGTACTCATTTCTCAGAGCAAACCAATATTGTTCACACGACGATTCTCCCACAATAATGTATACCAAGTACCTTATATACAACTTCGCTTTTGTTTTATGCACTAGACTTCCTTGAGAAAATTAATGACATCAAGTCGTACGTTATACATTGCCCGTTCTGTTGATAATATCTCTCTATTTTTCTCCGCGCTCTAGTAGCCGTCATTATTTACTTCAATAGGGTTGTACGCTTGTAAGTAGACTCGATCGAACAAAAACGCCCATCGTGCTTTCTCTCACCTGATTTTTCAACTTTCTTAGGTTGTATATTTGCTTTATACTGGGTAAATGGGCACCTCTCAAGGTTGTCAAAACCGCCGTTTTCAACTTTATAGCTGTATTTTGTCAATAAAGAAGGGAAAGAAATAGTCTTGGTAAACCTCATGGAAGAATTTTCGCTTTGTTACTCTCCGATTTATGAGCATCCCGTATGAACAAACTACACATGCATGGTTTGTTCCTTCAAATTTTTCGTTGGTTGCCTCTGAACTAAAAGACACGGAAGATTTAGTATTTTAGATGGTGTGGGTAGAAATGATATACTGACATATAGGAAACCACACCTGTCTTTGTCCGTGTAAACATTAGTTCTGGTATACGAATATTTGACTGTGTTCGTATGCCAAATACGGCATAATGTGTAAAGTGCAGACGTGTGGTAAATTAAGGAAATTGCCGCTTCAGAGTGAGTTGGTGAGCCATGTTGTGATGGATTGTTGTTTGTTAAACAAGCGTTACAGAAGTTCATCTTTTCCCCCATGAAAAACCGAAATGTTGTAAAAATTAACCCTCAGAGTATATACTAGTCATCTGATAAGTGAACATATTAGCTTGTGGTGAAGTATATGACGTTTCAATTATTTGTGTTTGTTCTTTCCCTTGGAATAAATTAGTCACGGCCAACACCAGCCCATTTAACATCTGTACAAGCGGAGCAGATCTTAGCGCAAGCATGTGAGAACGAAAGTCAGAATGCGAAAAGAATGAGAATGGGTTTGGAACCTGTTAGCCAACCTTTACCGATGCCCCTGGTAAGCTTTTTTGCACTTTTTTGTTCACTTCCTATACTACGACGTGCCATACCACTGCGTTATCGTAGCAGTCCATAGCCCCGTGTCCGGGAACAAGATTATTATAACGAATCTCTGCTAAAAGAGTCTATTGTTGTACCGTTTCGGCATGACTAGACTTGACGTTTTCCTTGGGCTTTCATTGTATTGACAGCTCTTATTAGAAATCTGTGGATCTAAAATGCCCATTTTGTAGGGAACTTTGAACCGTGTAATCATTTTTGGCTGTCCTCAAACTCCCCTGGTGTCTTTTTACCATAAACCTTTTTTGTGTTCTTTGTTCGTGTAGCAGAATGAGACGAGAAACAGCAAGGAGAATGGCATCCAAAATTCCAGTTCTGCTGGAGATTCAACACCGGAAAAGTGTAGTAAATCGTCTCCGCCTGCCCCACCGGCAGCTCATTCGCTTTCATCTGCAACAGCTACCATTGCTTCTTCAGCAGCTGCTATTAGTACATCAGTTAGCTCCTCATCTCCAGGACTTCCTTCGGATGGAATGAACAATCAAAATCTAAATCTCAGTCTTAATGGCGGTGCGTCCTCGGTCACTTCCAGTGTGGATAATATTCTGGGCCAACATCCGTCCGCTGCTGCCAACAAGTCAATGGAAAGAAGTCCTTTGGTGGACTACAGGTTGTTAATTTCCCCCGTTTTTATTTGTATTAAGATCTTCTAGTTTATCAGCTCTTTTCATGTGCCTTCTTTTTTTCTTCTTTACAGTCGAACACTCAACGGCAGTGGTGTTCCTAACATGTCAATGTACAGACCCAACTTTGGTCAGCCATTTCCCAGAACAGCACCTTTTCCATCGCTCTTTCCGCCAGCGTCAGCGGCCGCTGTGGCTGCAGCCGCAGCTGCGGCAGCAGTTGGGGGAACTAGCAGCTTCCCCCATAATGTGTCTCCGCTGCCCGTCACTAACGGTAATTTTACACCACATTCCATTTTATGTGATGGTCTCGTAAAATTCGCTATTGCATGGCCTACCACCACCACCACTGCTTTTCCTTTCTCGACAACACTCAACTTAAAATGGCGCCTGAGTGTGCATGTTCCTAAAGCTACTTCTATTTTTGACGATGACAATAAAAACCGTTACAACTTGCCGCCCGTGTAATGCACTGTTTTTACAGTTGTTTCCCTTGGCCTGGTTAGGTCTATATTTTATATATTTTCCAACTACAGGCTCTTTGAAGTCAGCTTCAGAATTGGAATGTCCAAACAATTTGCAATAGGTGCGTAGATATTTGAACTGTCGCTTTTTATACATTCTCTAACGAGAGAGGGGTTTTCTCTTTTTATCAAGTTGAGCAACCTAGCATTTCTTTACAACGTATTTCTCTTCCATTTTTTTGTAAAGCTTCACTTGTCAGGGTGTATTACTAGCATTTCACTATATATAGAGTCTCTATGCCATGCTCTTTACTTACTTAGCTTGTAGTATATGCAACTTGAACAAATTGTTTTGTTTGTCAGAAAAATGTGTGGGATATACATACAATATAGCTACCAGTAATGTGGGTCTATACCGTCACCACCTATTTGTCTATAAGGTAAAATAAAGAAACCGGTAGAAAATGAGCACAACAGCACTTGAGACAAGTAATGGGAATGAATTTCTCTGTTAAAGGTATGGACGGAGACAGTATGTTCATATCATAATAAAAAATAGAATGTGCGTATAAAAGCTCACAGCCATAATATCAGTTATAATACGAAACTTGAACAAAAAACGGTGTTAGGAGGGAGTAGTTAAACAACAGCCTAAACAATAGAGCACCATACTCGTTTTTTTTTCTTCCTCTTCTTAGCACAGCACAACAACGGCTTCTGTTGCTATTACCTTTCTTTCCTGTTTTTCCTCGTAGCAAAGAGGAAATTTTTGTTTGCTGACTGCCAATATAAATATAGCTGCAGTGTGCTTGTTTCCTGCTCGTCTTCAAATAACAAAATAACAACTTTCTAAGAATTTTTTGTCCCTCGCCCATTCGTGCACACGTTCGTTAACATATAGGGAACGGATACGACATTCTGAATTTTCACCAGATGGGAGGATATTAAGAGCTCACTAGAGCATTCACACACTAGACACATTAGAGCTCATTCTCTTTTTCATTCGGTGTGCACGCTCTGGAAGGGAGCTGCATGGGTGGTTGGTTTGTCACTACTAGTAGTGTTTAGTTTTACTACTACACTTCCTATACTCGCATGCCTCATTTCTTTTCTTCCTTCGAGACAAAAAAAAAGAAAATGATTTTGAGTAGCTTTCTGTGCGGTAATGTTTTTGGAAGGATAGCGAGTTAGTCGGAAAGAAAATGATTGCTGGTTTCATCGGTGGCTAGCTCCTTTTCCTCTGTTTCCTTAATTTTGTAACAGTCAGTTTGCTTCTCTGTAATAATACAACGGAGAGAAAGACTGGTATTACTATTTGGAATGCTCCCTTCTATTAAATTCTTAGTACACACAGTTTCTTTTATGTATTCTTTCGTTCTGAAATACTTTTTTGTTAGGGTAAAATCTTTAGCTGATAGAGAGCAAAAGAGGCTACGGTTGGAGTCTGCAGCAAGAAATAAACAATTAAGATGTTTTACGTATTGAGAAGTTGAAAATGCAATTAGTATATTCTTTTGTTTCATAAGACTTTCAACCCTTTCAAATAGGTATATGTATCTAACGGTAATCAGCGATTTTAGTCAAGGTTGTATACTAAACCTGTGAGCAGCTACTTTATTTGGTTTACTACTTGGTGTTTTATCGCCACGCCACAAGGATACCTTGTTTTATTCTTTATTGAAGAGGATTCGAGAAAAGCCGGAATTTTTGCAGTTTTGCAGACTTACGGCGATGAAATTTTATGACTTGGCTTCTGGCATTAATCACAGCTTATAACCATCACATCTCGAGAAAATCTTCCCCAGCCATTTTACTCCCTTCTACACAAGGTATGCAGATGTAATGGCTGCTACAACTGTGGTCATTTTTTTCGACACACAACTAATGGTGTATCCGTTTTCCAAGGTGCAAAATGAATGGGTTTGATATAGGGTATGTACCCCATTCAAGAAACAGTAGCAGGTTATTTACGTGCTATTTGAATGGAAGCGATTGCCCTGTCTTGAAAATTTGTCCCGTGGGAAAAATTTCGGCCGTGCCAAATGGCAGGTCCCTACCGGTACACACAATACTTTTTACAACAAAAGTGCTCAAACGTTGGGGTCTAGCCCATAACAAATCGTTACTGGTCTGGTCCCCCTATCGTGTTTGCTGGAGAAAGTTAAGGCTAGTTTATAGTACAGGTATCATACAATAATGTGATGTGTCTAGGCATTTATACTGTTTATCTTATACTCTATAAAACGGATCTAATAATGGCTTTAACCAGAATGTAGGGTATGTGCTTAGAAGGGTATAACTTTACCACAGGAAATGCTAATTTTACCTTTTCTCTGTAAACTTTGAAATGTAGATTCATAAAAGCAGGTACAGATTTAAACAACACATTTCAACAAGTAACTTAATTCACAACAAAATATAATGAAAAGCCAGCAATATAACCTTTAATGAGGGCGACGCACATTTGGGGTAATGACAATTAAGATGGTATATAGCGATATCAGCCTCTTCATTCCAACTGTAAGTGTATTTTAGGGTGTATTCCGTTTATGCAGTATCAGTTTGCCCTTGGTCAAAAACCCCATGTACGGAATGTTAGTGATGAGCACAACAACTCTGTAGAACTACCACTACTTATTTTGAGCAAACTTTCTCTCGCCTGAAAATGTAGTAGTATTTATTTGCTGTCTGTGCAAAACAACTTTCACAATCGTCCAACTTTAGCTTTGTACGCTGCCGCACTTAACGGCGGCAGCCGTAGCAGAGCAGGAAAGAATTTTATACCCAAGCAGCCATAATCTGTCTACTGCTAATCCAAAAAATGGAGGACTTCCTTCTTCTTTGCTCCTCACACTTATTATTATTATTACAGCTATTACCACATTATTGCTGTTTGGTGACACATCACATGGCTCGTTTTTCTTTTCTCTTTTTCTCTCCATTCCACTCTACCATGTAATAATAGTAATGTCTTCATGTACCTACGTGTGTTTCCCTGCCCGTGGTACGGAAATAATATAATGCAATGCAATGTCATTTCTTTCTTTCCTTTCCCCAACAACACAAGGAGGATCTTGATAATATGCCCATAAATATTTTTACCGGAGAGAGTGCCTACCTAAAAGATAGTATATCGCGGTATGAGTACATAAACTGCGTGTAAAAATATACTGTTGCGCTACCCCTACCACCGTACAAGATTGAAGTACGTGCTAAAGCTAAAGCCAAATCCTGATATGCTCTTCCTTCATGAATTCATAGATTCCATATATTTTCCAGAATTCAGCCAGCCGTTATGTAGAAAGATGAAAACAGGGAAAATTCAAGGGACGTATCAAATTTATTTATTATCCCACATTATGGAAAACGATATACTGGCGATAGTATAATGATTATGTTATGTAGTTGCTCGAATACCACCATTACTATATTGTGGGGAAATAGAGAATAGAAAGAGAAAGAGAGGAGTTCGGCATAGTGGTGAAAGTACTCAGTTGAGTAACTTCGCAACTGACGGGAACGAGGACGAGGATGTCATTTCTACAGTAGGACATAACATAATGTGATGGAAGCCTTTTCATAGGTGGATACAATAAAATGCGTAATATCAGACGGAATAGTTCATTTCATATATACGACAATATACAGAGGGAAACTGTATAGATATTATGTCTGTCTGCACACAAACGTATTTATTATTATTTTATACTTTACGATACTCATTCAATGATACTTCGTGCATATTATGATCATGAATAGTATATTATACACAGACGTTTCACCATTTGTGTACAGAAAAGTATGTGACTCGTTTATAAAATTGCTGTCACCTCTCACCATCTCCCTCGCTCTTTCTTTCTGTGCGAGTCTGTAAATTTCTTTTCCCTCTCCCTCTCGCCTCGCTGGAATGGAGGAAAGAATGACTGTTTCATTGTTTGACAAATTTAATAGCGTGGAAATGTCTCTGTTTTTATTATTTTATTTTTTATCCTGTTACTTTTACACTTAAGCTACACCACTTCCAGTGGCTGCGTTTCTCCACGTGGTGGGTGTCTCTACAAGCTTATTATATAGCCTATTTCGCTTTGTATCGAGTTGCGACTCGCAACTTGCGAGTTGCTTACACGGAAAATTGTGTTGGAAAGAGGAAAGGGAATTACAATGAATACATGCAACCAGCAGCACCCCACTCACAGCTTTAATACTGCTTTTGAATGCTTTTTGATGACATATTTTATACTTGACTTGGCTCGTTGGCTCCTGCTGTAGTAGAATAGTAGAAGTAGTAGTACGTGGTACAATGTTTTGTTAACAAAGCACATCTTGATGATGACTCGTTTTTGTTTTCTGTTTGTCATTAGGTGAAGCCGGGCCTACTGACTTGAGTATGAAATCGAAACCATTACTAACACACAAGTTGAATCCTACCGAACTGGCAACTGTTCGCCAGCTGATAACTGGTTACAGAGAATCCGCTGCATTCCTCCTGAGATCTGCCGACGAGTTGGAGCAACTTTTGATCCAACAGCAGTAAAAGTTTCGTAAGTTGAGACAACATCCGCAACGCAACACACAACAACGGCTCGTCTCGTCGTCGGCGTTTAGAAGCGTTTTTGAGAAAGGATGAAAGAAAATTTTCATAAGCCTATATATTACACACACGCGATTGAACGCAGTGTTCGGAAAGAGGCATAAGGTTGGGACTGTGGGAAACCCGTTTTCTCGAAAATAAATTCTTTCATTGAGTCCTTGAAGAATACTTCATTGATTTTAGAGCATTAAGGAAACGTGTAAAATTATTATATTTATTGATAGTTGTTGAGGATTTCATGAATTTTAAACTATCGTAAAAATATGTCTAACGCAGACCCTTTCACGTTCATTGTAATCTATTTTAGTGTTTTAAAATGTATTTTAATGTCAGATAGGATAGGATAATAATTGTGCATTTAACTATTGTTATTGCCTTTTCATCATCATGTTTTGACACGTTCAATTTTACCATTTCCAGCATTCAACAAAAGATTACAACGGATTTGTCGAATAACTCATCAGTAGATTAATTACGACTTTTGTCTTTAAAAAAATCACTGCATGGAGTTCGGAAAGATTCTGCGTTTCGTAAATGTACTCTCATCGTCAGTATGACATAAATTTTTAAATGCTTAAGATATTTAATATATATACGGTAACGTATGTACTTAGCAGATGTACAGTTAAGTTAGTGCAATGTACAAGATTTTATTTCATTCTAAATTAAAGGTGTACTAACTACTCATTATTACTAGTGGTAGTTAAAGTATGCATTTATTTGTATAGAATTAAGTAACTCTTTCAACTTAATCTGTCTCTCGCCAATATGTTTTTAAGGGTACAGTCGGTTAAGGGAACAGCAGTTGACCAAAGATTTGTTGGGATGATAAGTAAGTTGGGTAGTTTTGTTGCTTTTAAACTTGCTCGTCATTTGCCACCTTTGAAATACTAATGAAAAGTGCTAAATGTTTGGTGTTCATTTTTCAATGTAATAAATAGTAGATGTACACGTTAACTGATAGAACAAGTTAAATTTGTAAATAAAAAATCAGATCGCCGATTGTGTATGTACATTGTACATTCACATGTAGTTTATTTGATCAGTCAGAAAGGTGACTCGAACTGTAAATAGAATATTGTATTTATACAACGTAAAACAGTGAAATTGTAATTGTAATTATGTTAATTACGTATGTAAAAGATTAATCTGCTTATATAAATGTGGTCGTCGGTGAATGCACTATTTTCAAAATCATAATCATCTTACACTGATACAAAATGTGTAAACAACTTTAAACAATTTTTATAAGCATCCGAATTAAGTGAAACAAGCGTTTATTTTTCATTCTAAATTACACACTTTCGTCGAATGGACTCACTTTACTTAAAGAAACAAGATGTTATATAACTTTTGTTTTAAATCAGATCTCACATAATTTCGTGGATCATTTGAACATTTAAACGTCAAACGTCCAGGGAACATTGTATATAAATAGAAATACACACACAAACACTTATCATCGATTTTATTACACTTGTTTTTACATTTTAGTAAACAGTTACAGATTTTAGTAAAAAAAAACTATATGTATTATAGTATACAAAGTACAGTTTATTGTCGAAGATACGCTTAAAAACAAAAGGTAAAATGATTCGATGAAATTATGACAAAGGGATCGGTAGGTATATGAATTGTGAACATATTAATTTGAAGGAAACATTACGGACTTGATATATTTCATCGTTCCTTTGTTTTTTGTCGTTTCGACCGCCTGAATAGTAGACTACCCGTTCCGATAACCATGTAACCGTTGTCCCTGAAGTTTGAACCAGTAGTTAAGAAAGCGAAATATCTAGTTAGTTACATTATTGAGTGCTACTGAAATTAATTACCGTAAACTGTACCATAATTACTCTTTAGTTTAAACAATTATTGTCTATATTTTTATTTTGTACAATTTAACCGATTCCTATAAATGATTAAATAGTTTTAATTCCAATAATGGGTCAAAAATATCTTCGACAATATAGCTTATTCCAAATTAAATGTCTATTTAAGTGGCCACGTATGGTTAGTTAACTTGAACATATTTTGACACGGGTTTAGAGAGTAGTAATTGCTTCTCGATGTACGCATTCGTTCGTATTATAGTATAATTATGGTGTCTTCTGAGAATTCGCTGACAGAGAAATTAGCCTAATATTTTGCCATCACCAATATTTTAGACGTAAGACCTTAAATCTTCCCGCTACTATTATACTTGTGTAACTATTATTACTATCATTGATTCTAAAAATGTTATCAGTGACTGAATGTTCTATGAAATATATAATATAATGACTGTAAATATTTAGTGGTGACGTAAAAAGGTAGTTTATAAAAACAACAAACACGGAGATTGATACCAAACAAAGTTTACGAGTATTCTACATGGATAAAAAGTTTATGTGTAATTTCAAAGCATTTTTTTGTTTTATTGAATACGATGACTAAGCCGTTCGCATTAAATTATTTCTATAATATATTACGTATTTTATCCTTCTATAATGTCAATTATATAGTAAGTGAATATTATAAAAAATAAGATTTTGATTGTAGTACAAAATGCTACTACTCCAAATGATATATAAAATTTACCTGCTGCACTATATATTTATCTGTAAAGTGTCTAATGCATCGTAGTCCTATAAATATAATATGCAATGTAATGCATTTTGAAAATAAACTCACCAAAGAAAATTTGCATTTAAAAACGTAAATAGACATTGAATGAATTTTGACATTTATTTTCGCTTTTATGACCACATTTTATTGACACTAGCACCAGGAATATCAAAAATATGAATGTATCTCTCTCCACGACATGCATTGGATTGGAGATATTATCGTGTTGGTGAAAAACACACGTCATACACTGCCAACAACAACTGATAATATCG
>JAHZNB010007450.1:0-42539 GCA_027744295.1 Callyntrura guangdongensis | reverse complement strand
GTAGGGTGTGGGGATGAAATGTAGGGTGTGGGGATGAAATGAAGGGTGTGGGGATGAAATGTAGGGTGTGATAAAGGAAAAATGGTGTCTAGATGTAAATAGGTGAAGAAGAAAAGGAGGGGCGTGAGGAAAAATGGGTGCTAAGAAGAAATACGGGTGTGTAAAATGAAGGGTGTAAAGAAAAGCGGAGAAGTGTGAGAATATATAAAGGGGTGTGGGCAAGGAAGGAGGTGATAAATGATTTTAGATGCAAGTATGTATCTATGAAAGCATACTTCATCTGTTTAGTCTGCATAAAATTGCCACATCTGCTGATTACGCATAGTCATTTGATATACAGAATGCACTTCATTTATATTATTTCGACATTATTAATACACCCCCCTATAATAAAATGTCACTATAGCGTAGAACTAAATTTCCTTCCATTACTTGAATTAATTTTGTAATCTTTAAAAAACGATAATACGAATTTCAAACGAATTTACTCATGCCATCATTAACACAAAAAATAAGTCCACAAGTGTTGGTAGACATTAAATGGAGCTCATATACGAACGAAGCTCTCATTAACGTCCACACCTGTTTGGTACACACGTAAATATTTTAAAAGTTGAAAATGTCCTGATACATTCACTGCTGTGGTACAATACTTGGTACTTACGACAGTTAATGATGCCAGGAAATGCCCCTGTCGCTCACTTAATTTTATCCCATAAAAATGACAAATTGTAGTCGATTTTGATACGGTGAGAATTCGTTTTATTTAAGGTTGCTCCATTACTTGATTCCTTACAGAGTGCTTTCTACTAATATTTTTAATTGCATCAAAAAGTCATCCCATTAGCGTTACTACTATAAGTACGTATTTTCTCCCTCTTAATGATTTTTTTTCTTTCGTCAGAGTCAATAGTGCTCTACATGAATAACATCATCTAGTAAAACAGGAAAATGACAGGGGAGCACTAAAATTACGACTATCTATACATAATTATCGCAAACAAGCACGAGAAAAGGGCCAAGTGTGTATGCTTGAAGTGAATTACCAAAATGTGACCATCCAAGTGCGGATCTTAATGAGGATACCGACCTGTATGAGTGTAGTAGTAATAATAATAACCGTCAACCTTAATATAACCTTATAGTATATACAGAAAACATTATGCCATTTTGTGGCCCGTTGTTTGTAACATCTCGTCCGGATGTGCGTAAATACGGTTCTTTCTGTTTTGAATTCCCCTGCTATCATTCCCCACAATAGACTTACAATAGTAATCATTACCGCTAAAATGATGCCCATTGCATATTTCTCTATGGTTTTGCAGATTTTGCAATTACAGATGAATGATGCTCGCTACCATTACCATTTCACGACGCTGGTAAGTTCATTTTCAAGATATATTGCAATGTTATTATCATTATTATTGTTATTATTTTGTGGTTTCTTGTTCAGTTTTATCCTATTAAGTCGCACATTACGAATAAAATTATACTTTTCCATTTTTATATTGGAAATTTAGCATAAGATATTTATGTTCGTGGCCTAAAAATGTACGTTTGTAAATGTGGAAAATGGTTTCGAACGGCCAACTACTTATACATTTTATGACGAATAATCTTGTATGAAAAAAGTGCACGTCGTTTGAGTTGCCACTGCTAGCTTGCTAGTCTTGCCTTGAAAAATGAAGCTGAATCAGCTTGGGGTTCCTAGAGAATTTTTTATGCGCTTCTAACAAACCCATACAAATCGTATTTGTAGAGAGACTTTAAATCAATGATTAGTGGCACTTTTTTGAAGAAATAAAGAGGAATGATAAATGAGCGTCATTTAAAGTGGGAAAGGTCTATAAAAACGGTGCAGCATTCATAAAAATCACTTTTCCTTTAAGGACCAAAAGGGGGGATGAGAAACTCTCTTTACAAATACTCTGCATGGCTTTTCCTCTTCGTTACTACCACTGCGCTATCACCATCACCACGGCGGCGTTTCTTCCTCGTTTGATAACTACATTTTCATGTTTTCTTTCGACTATTCAAAAGTCATTGTGTCCCAGCCAAATTGTGAATGTTCTGCGGTAATAATATAAAAAGTGATACTAACAATGGAAAATGGAAATGCATTTGGATGAGCTTAAAAGCTCTCTCTCTTCTTCTATGTATTAATAGAGCAGATAGAGAACGCATCCATAATGGAAAAGGAGACTACTAAAGCTATCACAGTTTAAAGATTAGTCAAATGTCGAAAAAATTTACGCCCGCTTTTTCTCTCTATCCTTATCGTATAAAGTTTTTGCGATGTACTGCATTCTAATCCTAAGTAGAGCAGATAACTGGCTGGCGGTACGAATGCAAGACGAATACTCGCTGGCATTTTGCCGTCTTAACGGTAGACGAGAGAATGGAATTTCCGTTATAAATGCATACGCATACAATGTGTGGGTGCGTGAGTGTCCTTCGCCCGACGATGGAAAATATTGATAAGTATATGATGGGAAGAGCATTCCTCATGTCTTGTAAAAAAATAGTGAAAGCCGGAGACGCTGAAGAAAATTGCATACCGAAAAGAGACAAGGATGGAACTGTAGAAAAAATGATATAGAAAATGTCTGAATCGATGGTTACGTAAGTTTTTCAAAAGTGGCTCTACAAACAAGAAGAGAAAGTAACAAATTTGAGATGAAATTAGACGTGAAAATAGTTGCTATGAAAGGAGGAACGAATAGGTTCTATTCCACTGCAGATACATCAATTATGGCTTGCCATGACAAAGAAATGAGGGGAGTGGTGCTGCCCATTTATTTTTCTCACAGTCACTAGCTAAGCAAAACTTGCACATGCTACTTGGAAAGACTGACTGTATGTGTGAAAGTTTTGTGGATATGAAAGATGAGTGGATTGGTTTTTCACTATATCGTTTGGTAATGATGAAAATCAGTTCATGCAAGGTTTCTTGTCGTTTTGTTTATTGTGCAAGTGTGGGGTTTCTTTACTTTCACCCAGTTGTAACGACACAATTACTGAAGCGAGGCGAGACAAATTTATTAAGGACAGTTATTATTGTTATCATTTTATTGGCTTTTAGTCGGATAGCGTATTGAGAGTCGAGAGAGAGAGATAAGTGCGTTGACGATTTAATGGATACCGTCACTAAAAATAATTTTTGCTGTCGTCACATATATGTATACATACGTATATTTTTAACACTTCAAGCCTGATACGAAATAATCGCCGCATAGTCTTATTATTATTGGTTCTTTTTCAAATACGAGTTTTTTCATAAACCAATTTATAATACAAACTATTATTTTATTTCATCGTTTCCCTACATCTAGCTAATATTATTTATTAATTGACAGGATGTGAAGAAATATATATGTAACTTTAAAATACATACATATGGAAATATTGAATTTCATCACTTGCGACCACAAAGTGTTTCCTGCTTTTTGTTATTACATGCTTTCATCTAACTGTTTTACACTTAAAGTTGTGCCCTGGAGATTTTTTGTATTTGTTTTCTATAGAAGCCCTACATGCTATCAAAATGCGGACAATGTCTGTCCGTCTAACACGTCAAATTTCTTTCAATCCATACGATCCATTCATTCTAGCTGATATTACATGCGAACGCTTCTTTATGTAGAGACCAGTATCGTCCGTGTTTTTGTAACGTCGTGTACTCTTCTGTTTTGCGGGATCGAAATGGAGTCTTCTCAGGATGTTGATTTAATCTACTGTAGTGACGTGAGAACCATTACCACTTATTATTAAGTTTGACAGTCAACCGTAGTCAATTAGTTTTGGCAGCGTCTGCCTGCTCCGTTTGTTCACACACATGGTAACTCATGAACGCTTGAATTTTTTGAATTTCGTTTTTTCAATCGGTTATAATATAGACAGGGATGAGTTAGTAGATAAGTTAAATTCTACGTCCTCCTGGGAAAGAACACGGAAAGAAATTAAGAGTAAAGTAGGGGGCTCATTTACAGCATTTATCTGTAAAGTCGTCTCATGTTAAGACGTAGAAATTCGTCGTTCGTATGAAGATAGCCAGCTATCACGAGTTTTACATATGTTGTTTATTCGACTTTTCTATCTAAGCTCTTTTGAATTTTGTTTTGTGCATGTCAGTAGCTCGGTTAAAT
Organism: Callyntrura guangdongensis; assembly: GCA_027744295.1. NCBI lineage: Eukaryota > Metazoa > Arthropoda > Collembola > Entomobryomorpha > Paronellidae > Callyntrura > Callyntrura guangdongensis. Next base: position 38,394 of record JAHZNB010007450.1, on the reverse strand, counting down.
TTGTAGCCAAATCCTTCTTGCTCAATTCGGGGAAGTGAAGGAGTGCCGCCATGCCTTTGGTATTTACCCAAAGTTTTTAGTATACTTATTCATTATTACTATCGCTGTGACTTTTTATTTTAAGGAAGGAATGACAAATTAAATGGCATTTTAAATTCTAAAGTCACATCACAATTTCTTTTAAAAACCATGCTGATGAACCGGATTGGCCAAGGGTTATGAGAACTCTTTCATCACTATTTATGCTCCTGTTTTCTCTATACAATCTGTAGGGGGTATAGCGACAATATTCTCCCAGGGTACTTTCTTTATATTTCACTTCTCTTTAAGATGCACAATCTTTGCTTTATTTTACACGATTCAAAAGGATCCATTTGAGAAATTAAATGGAGACATGAGACACACGTCAAGAAATGATGTGTAACTTCCCCTTTCCGGATCCTTTTTTCAAAAGTAAAGATAAAATGAGAGGAAAACGGGAAGAAAAACAAAAAGTGACAAAAAAGGAAGAGGGAGAGAGGGAGGCAGAGAGAAAAATGCTTGTGTTGTGTCATCATGTCTTGGTCTCAGAGGACTTTTTTCACTCTCCAGTACTTCACGCTCGTTTTTGCTGTCTTACCCAATGTACTTACTACTTTACTTTTGCTTTCGCTCGTCGTCTTCTTTTTCTTCGTCGTCGCTGTATATTTAACTACATGGCTGCATTTGTCTGCGGGGCTCTGTGTGTCGAGTCTTTATGTGTATAGCTGCATGCATGTGATGTATTTATTTATGTAGTTTGGTTTACCATCATCGCCATACACCAGCAGCAGTCCTTCCTAGTAGATACTATACCTACCTTACATGCTTTCACATTTTGTGGCTCCTAATAGCCCGATAGTGTTCTCAACGCAGCCCATTACCGAAATAGTTGTTGGTTTCTTATTTGGTCCAGGGTTAAGGCTGCTTGGTTTGGTTGAGGGATTTCCTTTTACTTACTTACTTACTTACTTACTACTACATCCACCACTGCATCTCTATCCCTATCTTTTCTTTCAATGTTATTAGCAAATTTATGTATCTTTTACTTTGGGTGTACCAAGTTTGCTGATGCTGCTGCATTTTGCATTGTACACTTTCCATTGCAGCAACCACACAACACAAAATAGTCGTCGTCGTCGTCTTCGTCCAACTCGACGCTGGGTAATATCATGAACAAAAGAAGTTCAACTTGAAATATGGCTGTAAATAAGGACTAAAGGAATTACTTGCAAATGGGCCGTGCTGATTAATTTCTTTACGGTCAGGAAAACCGAATTTCTTTAAAAGTACCAAAAAACTGTGTATATCTGTACGTATACAACTTTTTTCCTTCGTGTTTCTTTCCAGACCCTACTACAATTATGTACTACATGACTAGATAGTCTGGTATACTATGTGTGCATATGTATAGATAGACATGACATGCTAAACTTTCTCTTGTCGTTTTGTGGCCCCTTTCGTTGCGTTTGTATGTACTCCTTGTCTAATTGTATAATTCATTCATTTAGAAACAGTCTTTTATCCAATTTCATGTTTTTCATCCGCAGATGTGCACAAAAAGAAATAAAAGGCATCTAGTATGTATATACATTTTCCCGTCGTTTTTGCGAGTGGTGCCACATCTACAAAAAGATCGTGTTTCCTACAAAATAATAGGAAAGAGGACTTACTCTGATGTTATTTTAAATTTCACTTTACGTACAGACAGCCTCTATACTTTTCACATAATGCACCACAAACACACACACAACAACCAAGGTTTGTTATAGTAGTAGATGTACATAATGTCCATAAGCCCGCAGGAATTTTCAGTTAATTAAACTGAGTTCAAGTAATTTCCATTTCATAATAGTCCTTTTTCTCTTACCACCGCTGCCGCCTCACATGTACAAATCCGACCCCCACCAACCCACACGCAGTGAGAGCAAAACCAAAGACAAACCAAAAAAAGTAAAAGCAAAATGGGTATTTTACAACTTTACACAAAATTCTCCACCATGCACATTTATCTGCTCTCAAGGTCGTTTAATAAAGTTTTTTCATTGTTTGTCTGTCCATCCATCCGCACATTAACAAAACAACAACCATTCAGCGCCTATCTTATGAGGTCGGCGGGGAATGGGATTTGCCCGACTCGGGCCCCAAAGATAAATGTCAATATAGCCTACCATCGTATTTTTAACATACAATTACATTTGGTTAACTGCGGTTAACATTAGCATCTTAGACACGAACTGATATGTCCAGTATGTCATCAATTATCGCTAACGTCATTACAATTTTTATATTTTAAAATTGTTTTTCAATTACAAAAATGACCCAAAAATAATTTAGCTCTTCGATTTTATAGTAGGTTCTCTAGGTTAGACGCTGTGACCAATCGGGGTTTATTAAAACTTGTATTATACTGACTTTCGCATCTGGGAAACGACTTAACAGCTTGCCTATGTGACACCCCTGAACTGTTCCAAGGAGGGATAGCTTGAAGACAAAAAATAGCACCATGAAAAATTAAAGTACCGACTTGTTTGTCCCATTAAATCTCGTTGTGGAACTAATTAAGAAACCCTTAAACTGTAGGTGGGTCATACACACCATGTAACGATATCATACCATTTTTTCCGCTACTATACACGTCCCTTTATTGCAACTCTATATTTCCTTTTCATGAAGGTGTTTGTGGGTGTCGAAATTACAGGTGAAGATACCCTTACTCGTCCATGCATGTTCAATGGCAAGTCACCACAAGTGCACTTCTTGCTCGTAGTGCTTGCTCTTCTGTTTGTGTATAGTCTTAAGAGCTCACAAAAGAAGAAGACCTCTCTTTCGCAGTCACAACCAAAAAACATCATTATCATCCACAACTTCTCTTTCCTTTTTTGTTTTCTCTGCTCTACATCTGTAGTAAAACGGAGCAGAGTGTGTATTTTTGCATCTAAATGGCTGGTGGTAACTGCCCCATTAAACACTTGCAATATTGTTAATGGGATTTCTCGGCTTAGCCTGCACAATTACGGTTTTGTTCTATTGTGTCTGCAATCACAATCCCCGACAAGAGTTGTAATTGTAAAGCGATGCGAAGTGGTAGTGAAAAACAGATGGTGCATATATATACAGTGTTTATCTCCCTTATCAACTCTCACACGCACTCTTACATAATAATACCTTGCGTGTCTTTCTCGTTGGAGCCTGGCCATTCTCATTTCAAGGATTTCCCTTTGTTATCGCCACCACACTTTGCTACCACCTACACAACAATTGTTGTTATGCGCATTTCTTTTTACGACTAATACCAGGGATAAAGTTTAAAACAATTCGCATATAAAGTAGTTTAATTTTCGTAATATTGAATACAAATTTACTTATACTTTCGTTCAAGATACCCGATGTTCTTGCTATTTATTCATTTGACATAAGTGTATATCGCAGTGTTTTTTTAATTCTGCGGTTATATTTGTGCGTGTGTGAGCTTGCCAGATATTATCAACACATTAATATACTAATAATTCATTCTTTTTTTCTTTTTTGACAGGACCTAGAGATGTACGACTTAGAGGATTTCGGCTACAATAGCGTGAATATTACGTCTTTCCGTTTGATAGATCACACACCAGAGAATGCTCGGATCATCGAGGACATGCAACGGTTTAATGCGAAAAGCTATTCTAAAGTTTTGCAGGTGATTTATACAAAACAAAAAGAAAATTGAGATTTTGCTCTTACTATCAAAGAAAGATTGTGTAGTAGTGTGTACTTGGGACTTTTGTCTTTCTCGGAGAAAGTGTAGTGGGGTTTTAGTAGTTTTGTTTTATGTTTTGGTAGGTGCGTAAGTTAAGTATCAAGTTTTATGGTGAATCCAAGTATTACTTTATGAAATCCTTTTACGGATAACCCCCCAACAGGAGGAAAGGAAAACTACAGAAAATTGTTTTTGTATATATTGCCTACACACCGCGCCACTTACTGTAAAACACCATTATTGAAACATTTAAGTGGAAATGGATTGCAGAAAGACAATAATAGGCAGGCAAGTTTGTAAAGTTGCGTAGCCACACAACTGGGGGTTTGCTACCTCTCTACACACTGTTACATCATTTCCCGTCCCTTTTTGAACAGCAACAAAACCCAGCAACAACCGGTAACATTCCCAGCACGAAATTTTCTGGTGTGATGTATGGTGTTGTTGGTGTTGGCGGTGAAGAAGTGTACAAGCAATTTCAGTGTCTTGTTCTTCTCTGCCCATGTCTTTCTTGATGGAGTTCATTCCTGTTTCATAAGTTGATGTTGGAACTTAAACTCTTTTTTTACACTTGTGACCGCAAACACGAAGATTGACTTTCCTTGTTAGCAGACAACAAGCGAGTGATGAAAAGAGCCAGGAATTGGATAATATACAAGTTTGATCATAATAGAAATACTAGCAAACCGGCCGTAGTTTCTCTAAATATGATGGTTACAATGATTTAAAACGAGCCGATAAAATCCATGATAACTAACAATGAAGTTGTCATAAAAACTTTTACTGGTGTTGGTTGCATAAACTTTTAATTTATTCAAATGGCAATTTCGATCCGATTTAACTCCGAAAAAGATTGCAATTTGTATAGATGTTTGAAAAAAGGAAAATGAGGTTTTAAGTTTATGACTACAATCGATCAAGTATTCATTTGTATATCAAATCGAAAGATTTCTATACTTATTTTCTGGAAACTATATTACTTTAAATAATACTATAAAACACTTTTAAAATTCCAAGATTCCACTCGTGCTGTATACAAACTTTATTTTGAGGAAATACGGTATGTCCAACATTCTAGGGTGTAATTTTCCAAAGGCGTTTCTCAGCCTTAAATGTGTTTACTTTGTGGTTAGGTACGTTGTAACTTTAACTTTGCACGGTAATACTACAACAAATCGCTGACGCTCCATACCACCAGACACGTTTTGGGCATGACCATGCATACGATGACGATCTTAAAAAGAGACTTCTTAGCGGATAATAAGGTATTTCTTATTGCATCCTTCACATGATTTTCTCAACAAGGGGAACCAGAGACTGTCGGACAGAATGGCAACTGACAAACACCCCTACTTTCAAGGTTGACTACCGGCTTTTAAATCATGTCAAGGTGGCAACCGAGAACAGAGCAGAGCAAATGGCATATTTAAAAAGGCTAATATAACACAACATCACTTTTTCTGTTAAGCCAAAAAATAAAGACCAATGGCAACGAGATAGTAGCAGTACACTATAGTAGTAATATAAATCCTGGCTATGAAGCTTGTAGTCATTTCCTCTTTAGTGCCATGCAGGTTGCACATTGGACCTTTTTGGCTGTCTTTTCATGAAGATTCGTTAAATCTGTCATTAACTACATATAAATGTTGCTCAGTAACATGAATTCCCAGGAGTCAATCAAAATGTAAAATTTTCTGGTAATTTCAGTTTAATCAAGTTAAAGTTTACGTGAAAGCCGATACGTAGTGGAAGTTTTACTTTCTTGCTTTAAAAACTTTTACAAAATCATCAACAATTTTAACTGCAAACCTCACCCAGAAAAAAAGTGAAAGGGAACAAACTCCCTTGACGTATGTACCTTTCGACAATATCAGTTCAAAGTTTTTTAGTTACCAGGTTTCCATGACATCTTTTTCCTGACACTTTTAAATCAACGGTTTTTTATTGGTTGCCATGTATGCACGACATTGTTTATTGCCATTTTTGTATGGTTTAATAAAGCGATAGTAACATTGTAGCAAAATATCGCGTGTAGGTTTGTCAATTGCCACTCTGCCCCGAACATAGAACAATAACAAGGAGGCTGCTTGCTTAAAAACACGCATAAATCTGGTCATTGCTGTTACTATTATTAGATATAAATCAAATAGGCTGCAATGGCATACTATCAAATAATATAAACTTCGCAGACCGCTTGCTTGGTTTAGTTGGTAGCAGTAGCAATCATCATCATTATTTATACCAGGAAGTGAACACACATACGCGACAAACAGATATTCTCACATGATGAATCCGCCCGTTCAACTAAAGAGGTGTTTTCCTCAAGTCAAGTTACTTGACTAGTACAGTGGTAGAACAGTAGCCCGTCGTAATGTATTTTCCCCGAAAATTGCAAGTTTTGACTTCGAGAATTTCCCACATGCGGTCTCATCCGTCCAAAATCTTTTCCACAGACTACTTTCTTCTTGTCTGGTGTCTTCTCTGTGCCGAGGTCTTCTCTCGACTTTACCAACTTTTAAGTATTACACTTTTACTTATTATGAACGCGTGTCTCGTTTCCAACAGTTCATATAAGTCCCCTCTCCTTTATTATTATTACACATTATTGTTATTGTCATTTCCACATTCCTTCTGGTTCTCTCCATCTTTTTTCTCAAGTAGTACCGTAATAATGGTAGTGGTTGCAATACTTGCGGCAGTAGCTGCTTGTCGGCTTTGTTCTTTACTACACACAGTTGACTACACTGCATCTATGACTTCCACCACCGGTACTAGAACATTCCTTTAGGACAGTGACTGAGCGTAAAGCCATTTTGTGGTTTCTTATGTTTTACATCATTCTCCGTGTTGCTTCTATGCCCTGAAATTAAATGAGTAAGATGAAACCAGTGCAGAGCTAAAAGAGCCACAGAGTCGAGGGAAGTTCACAATAGTGGAGGAAACTGACTGACTGACTATTACTCTGAGTCAGTTCATGTTTTCATTCTTAAATTTTTACGGGCATAAGCGTTTCCCGAAAATATCCCGTGATACAAAATCCCGTGGAAAAATTTAACCATTTTCTATAGGATCCACATATACGCGTACGACTATATAAAATGTATGCATTTAAGAACATGTACAGATAATTTACGAACACACCGTTGGTCAGCAAAAGAATTTAAGTTGTATTTTGGTTTTGTGAAAGCGACTTGGTTATTTTTTGCCTTTTGGAAATTTGTTTTTGGATATTGTCGCCGGATTCGTCCATAAGTCATATTATTTCAAGTTTTTTTCGATGCCGTGTAAAAGGCCTCTGGGAGTATTAGTATTTGTGTTTAACTTTACTTACTCTTTTATCTACCCTGCCGCTCTGGTCTTCATCTCTTTTTCTCTCCTTTGACCGCAACTCTAGAGAGAATGGACAGCGAGTATCAGCTTTCTGTTTTTCTTTAGTTTTCTCTTCATGCAACATTCAAAAGACTAGTTGGCTTACTCTCACAGGGTATCCCCTTTATATTTGAAAACAAGCAGTCACCTACTCGGGTTTTTCTTGCTCCATTATTTTGTAGTCATTAAAAATCTGCCACTTGACTGCTCTGTCGCGGCTTACTTTCACCACGTATCTTGTGTCTCGAGTATGTGGATATAAACCTATTATATAAATGGCGAAAAACCGCACCAGAAAAAATCTTTGTACCAAAACCTCACTCTTTCTTTCATAAGGGCTACTTTTTGTTATCCTTTCCCATACACACAAGCATATAACTTGTATATAACATACAGACATATTAAGCCGACAATATTTAATGTCTCGTCTAGTCAAAATATGTCATCATCTTCCTGGAACACGACAGAAATACGCATCATAACATAACAATGAAATATGTACGATGATGATGTACCTACATTCCCTCTCCGGAATGGTGCAGAAGCGGAAAGAGACACACAACAGCATCCATCCCCTGCCACCACCACCGTAATGCATTATGCATACATGAGACTTTTTGTTGTCTTTCAGTCGTAAGCGGATTCCTCACCGCTCACTGTTTATATTACGGCTAAGAATATTTACATTGAGTGAGTAAATCGTCCAAGAGTTTTCTCAATTTCTAGGACAACAGTCTTAGCTTGATTTGCATGATCGTGTGTCACATTCTGAGGAGAAGAACAAGAGGAACAACGATCATGTGATGCGCCTTCCTTTAAAAAAAAACTTTTTCCCCTGAAAAAAATTACTTGGCGATTGAATGAGGGTAGGAAAAAGTTTTCACTTTTTCCTTCTCGTGTTCATAGGTACTTAAGCTGGCAATAGTTTGCCTGCTTATTTAAGTCTCGTGTCTTTCTTTCTTCCTGCTACTTACTTGGCTACGTTCAAAGGTACTTTTCAAGTTTTCTTGGTAAGGATGTTGGCGACAGTGCTGCTGGTAGAAAAAAAGACTGAATGAAAAATGCTACAACCGGAACAAAAGAATGTTTAAACAAGGAGAAAAATAGACAAGTTGTTGGGGGAGAAGCATTTTTTTATATAGCAAAACCGTCTTTCTCCGTTTCCATCTAGGACTTTCCAACTCACTGTCTGGTATAACGGTAATAGTTGAGTAATCACATTGAAACGTGTTTGGCGGTAAGTTCATAATGTCATTGCTCTTCCTTGACTTCATCTATTTCCGACTTACTTTATGGGTTATCGATCGCTCCAAATAAATCAAAATAGGTTTATATCGCTAATGGGTTTAGTGGTTTCAGGTTACTATGTGGGGGAAAGGTAGATTTTTGTTTAATAATCAGACAATGTTTACCTGACAATTTAACTAATTTTCTGTACATCGTTGCGATAAAGAAAGTATGTATAGTCCAATGAGTGCTACTGAGTGAGTTATTATTATCATTAATTTCATCAGTTATCTGGATGGTGTGAGCTGAGCAATAAATAAGTAACAAAACATGCCAATGGGAAAGTTATGCAATGTTGAAGTTTTGGGGATAATTTCATGACACCTTTTTTCAACTCACCACCCCATCTAGTCAAGTCTCCTTAGGAAAGAGAAACCACCGACAAGAGAAAGCAGGAAAAGAGAAAGAAAGAGATATATCAATGGTGAAAGCTGTTGAATGGGTTTTCTGTCATTCTGTGACATTATTATGTCTTGCGAAGTTTATTACTGCTTTTATTGTTGTTGTTGTTGTTGTTGTATAAGTTGTTGAATGTTTTTTCCTCGTCTGTTTTTTCTCCCTTTCTTTAGACTGATGCAGCTTTAATCTACGATGGAGTTCTCTCCTTTTGCCATGGGCTCCGAGCGTTTGATGCAAGTCGTGAGATCCGGCCAGCTAATGTGTCCTGTGACAGAGAGCAATCCTGGCCTGACGGCCTCTCTCTCCTCAACTATATTAACAGCGTATGTCCTCAAGAAAATTCATTTTGTTGTCATTTCTTCATCCATTACTGTTCGTACTTTCATTTCCCTTTCGTGTTTGTAAATGGTATGCGGTTGGATGAGTATAAGTGTGCGTGCGTAGGTATGTTTGCAACCTTTCGCTGCTGGAACCAAAAAGTTATATAAACGGCACTTTTCTCAAGTTGCTTTTGTGCAAGCTTATGTGTGTGTGTTTTATTTATTTATATAAACACGTTCTCATTTTGTATGTACCCACACAGGAATTTTATAGTATCTCTCGAGTGTTTACACTCACACCACCCTACCGCGGTAATAGCAAACCGTAAGTTTGCACACAAGCGCACATGTAAGTATAGGCATACATACAGAAAGACCGGTTCTTGGTGTTTCGGTGTGTGAAAAGGTGATAGGTACATACATAGCATGTGTACTACATGGCACGTTGGGTGCATACCTATGGAGAAGTCGTGAGTGGTAAGAAAAGTGTGTAGTCAGGTAGTTTGTGATTTACGACTCTGTAAGCTTTCTGATCACGCTCGGTAAATACGACGTAACTACGATGATAAATAATATTTTGGGAATTCCACCAATTTCCTTTTAATGCCGAAAGACAAGGCGTGGCAAGCGTGCTCCTACATAGTTTTCCCCATTGCATTCATCAAAGCCTAATTTCTGACAAGGCTTCAAAACCACCTCTTGGCTTTCATAATTACACAAGCCCGAAAAAATGGAACAACCAATTTGTATTTATATTTTTGGGTTCTCTTGCGTTGTGAAATCAACAAGCATTGAATAGCTCACTCCATTGCATTCGCATTGTTCGTTTGAATACAGCACAATCATTACCATGCAAGGTTTAATGTGTGCAAAATGGAACAAAATACATAACGGCAAATTCATACTGTAGATAAGTTTAAAATTTTCCTGTTTTAATGACCAACGTTAGATATAAAACTTAAGAAAACTGTCTACAAGGAAATTAACTTAATTAGCCAACAATAAGGTCGTAACAGAAAAAAGTTTAAAGTTTAATAAAATGTGTCACCTTTGAGCTAACTTACCTCACTTATTCAACATAAAAGTGAGAGCAAACAAACTATTATATGCAAAAGGAATCTTGCGTAGTAAGCTGAATTTCTTGGCTTGTCATCGGCTCTCTGTAAACGAATGACAATAAAACTTGCTTCTAGAGCACATACTGTTTATACCACATCTTATTAATACACCCGGTTCGTCGTGTCATCAAATGTCGAAAAACTTCACTACCAGGGTTGTTGATTATCACAAGACAACCCCTTTTCAATAAAAAAAAGTCTACCATATGGATAAATAAACGATTACTCAAGCAAGTTATCATTTCCCCCTTTTATTTTGTTTGTTGTTGGGCGTTCACAATAGTAAGAAAGCAAATTGTTTGAGAGTAAAATAAATGTGTTGATCGCAAACTTCGTACGTGTTTACGGGAATGTACTATGTACGTAGGGCACCCGTAAATTTGTGCGGAAGCAATCATTATTACAGCAGGCATGAATGTGTGCTATACAACCAGTTTCCTGATGAAATTGTCTGCCGGCATTTAACAAAAACAAGTTAATATGTAATTTATGTTATTCTTTCTCACTTTTCTCATTTCACTCCCTCCAGAGCATTGTCCTCGTTCGCTATAAGCATCATCATCGTCATCCTCATATTCTACTTGATTCCAATAAATTGTTCATGGTGGTAGCACAAAGGAAGAAGGAGCGAGCGACGAACTCTTGTGTGTGTACCAAACCGAATGAAAACAAAACACAGACATACACACATGAACCCACGATTGAATGGGGGAACTTATGAACGAGTGTAAAGATATGTGGCAAGAGAAAAAGTAAAATGATGAATATGTTGTAAGTACGAGTTTGTTTGGACATTGTGTAGGTCCAAGTGATATTGAATGACGGTGCTGATCATTGCTTGAGCAATAATGCTGCTACTGCTAAAGATGAGGACGGCAACGATGACGATAGTACATGACAAGAAGATGAGTGCCGACTTGCACAAGTTTACTTTTCTTTCTTACCTTCTCCCTTTCTTCTTCCACTCGATCTCGCAAAAGTTGGCTAATATTCTCTGCCTCCTTGCAAAAAGTTGGAATAATTCATATAGCGAGGAGAAAAAGATGAAGAAAGATACGACACTGTTGATAATGATGAGGGAGACACAACGCCTGTCGATACAAGTAGAGTGACGGCGTAGTATAAGCAGTTAGGCGGGGCCATCATCGTTGTGGTGTGGAGACTACATGTTATGATTGTGATATATAGAAATGAGGAAGTGGCAGTGAGGCGTGAATTGGCTTTGGGTATTATTTACCAGTGTATTGTAGCGTAAGTACTATACGACGAGGAAATATTGTTTACGTTCAGAGAACTTTTATCCGTATTTTAATTCTGTATGGAATTACGATCACGAACAAAAGGTGCCTAAAGGGACGAGAGGGAAAATAAAATATAATACTTGAATTTCTTAGTGTGTACTTGCCGAACTTTCGAAAACTTGGCTCAACTGGGTGGAGGCTTAACTATGCTCCCACTAAATGACACGCCTCAGCTGAGTTTCCTCTGTTCAAAGAATTATTACTTTATTGTTGCATACTACGAGTATTATTATCTTAGTTGTTATGCGTGTGCGTGCTTGTGGGTGTACTTGTGCATTCCAAGAGATTCCATGTCGATACAATCACCGCGAAATTTAGGTGAATAAATAAGTAAGAACAGACGACAGCTACGTTTTAACTGGCATCGGGATGCCTGTCCGTCTCTAGATTGAGATTACCCACCAACTATATTCCGAAAATTTTGAGTCGTTTAATTTATAGCTATATGACTTGTGACATCTAGACAGATGAGAAGATGCCATGATTTGTGCCTTTTAGACTGCTTTAACAAATCCTTTAAAAAGTGTGTCAGAATCAGATAATGATTAATGCCTCTATGTGGGTTAAGTTTCTGGTTGAACTTTCAACCATGGCGTGAGACCACCGAGCGATCCAACATCAAAACAAAACTGTCAAAATGATTTTGTCGTCTTTGCTGCGAGTGAAGGAAAAGAAAAGTCGTAACTTATCGTAAGCTTTTTGTGCAATCTCTTTTTTGTGCAGATCTAGCCTTTAGCTACTTTTATAAACTTTGATAGCTTTAAAATAATCATCACGTAATCAAGTTGAAACTTGTGTGTGTATATGTATGTACTAATGGGAGTCACTCTCATTATGACAGTAGATAGAAAAGTTTTCTCTCTGTAATTATTTTTCGCTGACAGTTATGCAAACTGTGGTGGTAAAATTTAATTAGCTATTAGCTGCGTATCAACTATAGGACTGAATAAAAGCAGCTTTTTACACATGTGATCTGCCACGTCTCCGTTTCGGTATACATTTAATGAATGAATGAGAGGAATGTCACATTATTCGACGAATGAGTGTTATTTGAGGAATTCCACTTTCAACGTAATATTAAATTTTTATACAGTTTTGCAATAAACAAGGCACAACAATTTCCCTACTGAAGTGCCAAGTCCTTGTGATGATGGCAAACACTCTTTTGTACGTAAATACATACCACTCCAGAGAATCCAGGGCAAGGGTATAGCGCACTGCTCGTAACTCGTCATCATTATTACTGTTTGCGCACACATCATCCCTACTTACCGTTACCCTCATCCAAAGAAATATAATTTCGGCAAAGCTGTGGTTACAACAGCCTGTCTTTCAGTGAAACACTCACTCCCCCATTCCTAAAGTAGAAAATGTTTTTATGTGCTGGCTTTCATATTTAATAACAAATGTACCCCTTATTTCCCCTTCTTTGCTCTAGGTTTCATTTGATGGTCTTAGCGGTAAGATACAGTTCAGGGAAGGAGTCCGTTACGATCCCACTCTCACGTTGATGAAACTAAAAAATCGGGCCCTTCAGCCTGTCGGATATTGGTCTCCCTCGAAACGGCTTCTGATACACGACTACAAGGCTTTCAGTTCGGGTGATAATATCAACATCACACTCCGGGTTACCACAGTTCTGGTAAGCTCTCTATAAGTTACACGATCAATCTCATCTTCTCAGTCGTTCATCATCATAACCCCTCCACTTTCATCCCTGTATCGTTCTCACTCCCAGTTCAAAATGCCCTCCAACTATATTCACACTTTCACCGTTCTCTCGCTCATGCACATGCATAATCAGACAAATATATACTTTACACCTATTCTATACCCAGATTACTTTTCGCTTCCAACACGGTAATCTTAAAATTGAATAAACATATGCCATATGTGTCGTTACAGTTCGGTGCTCAGGTACATTAGTTTAGCAGGGTAATTCACATTCTCGTTTTGGTTCTGGCGTTTTGTATTCCTCAACATTCAAACATTTAAAAGGAAAATAGTTTGCTCGCAAACCCCACCGTTTTACCGTGACAACCCTGCGTATCCACCAACATTGCAGCCGAGATTTTGCAGCTGTCTCTGCACACATGTATCTACATATCAATAAAAATTGAGCAAATGTCCCACTGCTCATTCCTGCATACTCCCTTTCCTGGCGCAGTACGTACGATCTTTCTGCCCTAACGTCAGTTGGAACATCCGCCACGTCGAATCCATCCAGATGAAAAAAAAACATGTAGGAGAAAAAAGGATTCGAGTGAAAGGTTAAACGATACCTGTCATATTAGTCGAAATAATTCAGTCTTCAACTGGGCATTCATTTGTACAAATGTCAGCCATTGAAAAAATATATGTGAGTGAAGTGTTTTTGCAGGATTGTATCACAGCTTCGAAGGGCTTAATACATAAAGAGCATACGTATGAAAGAAGTTGCATTCTGCAAAAAAAAATGTTTTTGAAGTATCCTATAAATGTAACGGGAGCCTCAACTTTTGGAGCTAAAAAAGTGGGAAACGCCACAAGGCGATTCTTCACTACCATCTCTCTCTCTCTGTCAAGCTCCCGCTCTGACTCTACAAACTTTACCCAGCCGGTACTAAATGTTATCTTACGTACGTACTTGGGAATGCCAGGAAATATGGCGTTGTAGTAATGCCCCGTTAGACGTATACCAGTACAGAGAAAGACCAACCTATATAGAAACAGGGAAGCTACGATGCTTCACTACGGTTTTCTTTTGGTGCCGCCACAGAATCTTGGCAACTTGCCGCTTGGAAAAGGAAATAGGCAAATGTACACAGTGGTGATAGCGGTAGCGGCAGCAGTGGCGATAGAGAATGCTGTGTTCTTGTTACAGAGATTGACATGGTGGTTGGCTGATGGAAAGAGTATGTTGTGATGCCTGGAAGCTATTGATGTCAGTCAGTGAGACATTACTTTCCATGCCACTTTTCTATTTTTTTGCTCCCATAGAGAAGAACAGACTTTCATATTTTTTGTTGAATAAAGTATACATAGATATAAAGAGAGAAATGGAAATTTGAACAGCGCGTTTGTGATGGAAAGGCGTTTTTCTACGAAATCTGAACTTGGGGCTAAAGTTGAAGAACATTATTATTATATATGTACGTGTATGAACAACTTGTTTCTCTTAATGTATACTTGAAACTAACATAAGTAAGCTAAAAAAAAGTAATGTCACTCTTTGTCATTGTGTGTGGCATATAGTAAATTTTTTTATGACGGAGGAATGTGTGCGTTTGAATGACTTATTGCTAGATTCAGGACTGTCATGAATGCGTTAAAAGAGCGCAGAAAAAATGTAAAAGGTGGAGTGAAAAAAAATATGATCTAGAAAGATGGCATTGTGTACTTGCCTCAGTGCACATCATCAACGGCATTGCTGGTACTACTACTTATTGCTGCTGCAGAGAAACTAGGATTCTCCCTCGTGAGCTGTTTATTCAATAAACCACTAGCATAATACAGTAACAAGAAGCTGTAGTTGTCGTTGTCGTCTCAGTGAGAAGTTGACAAAAGGAAATAGCTTTATTTAGCACCTACTTGAAAAATGTCCTATGCAAAGTAATATTATACAACACTGGGAATTCTGTTTGTTAAGAAAACATGAATTGGGAAACACCCTCAGCAGCATCGTTTTTATACACGTTTATGGGGAGATAATATTAAGGACGTAGCAGGGAGCCGGTAAGTTAAAAAGGCTAATTTCGCAAGCTTAAGACAACTGTTTTTAGGTAAATCGACAAACAGACAGACGTGATAAACGAGCAAGACAGAAAACCATTTTTTTCGAGGGATAGGTAGCATAAATGGAAGCCTGCATTAGAATGAATAGTCGGAAGGACAAGAAAGTGGCCTTGTTTCTTACGAGAAAGGACGCAACACGGATGTCACATATATAGACACATGTGTGGTGGTGGCTATACGATTATAGAAATGACCCTTAAAGGGGTTTTGCAACTATATATCAGTGGAGTTAAATGATCGGCGTAGTTTTCGTGGAGTGACATAATCAGCAGCAGTGTTAGGGCAAAAAAATGACAGACGTTTAGGAACACATTACACCTAATGGATTCAAAGACGTTCGAGATTTCAACTGACACGAATTTTTCCGTGGGCGCCCTACACCATCCCTTTTTGCCAGAGATACCCACTAGTTTATCTTGAGTTAGCGGGAAGTCGATCTATAAGTGCGGAACATTTTTTTCCGCCGTTGTGTTTGTTTTTTCCCAGTTATTTCGTATTTTTACGGTAATTATGTATGCTTACATTAGCATTGTTGTTTTGTTTTTCAGGAGAAGCCGTATGTGATGGTGAAGCACGACACAAATCTCACGGGGAACGCTCGCTATGAAGGATTTTGCATTGATTTGCTCAAAGATGTGGCCAGTTTGGTTGGTTTTCAGTACACAATAGAAGTAGTAAAGGATGGCAAGTATGGTGTCGAGGATCCTGTGACGAAAGAATGGAACGGGGTTGTACGAACGCTCATCGATGGAGTAAGTGCTACTGGTCCACTGTTAAGACTTGTCATTTTACCTTTTATTCCTTTTCTCTTTCTTTCTCCCTTCAATTTCTTTTCATTCACCTACGTGGGCTCTCACCACTCATAGTGTATTAAGCTAACTCCCTGTCTGCGACCCGCTCTCCTCATGGTCCTGGTGACGACGAGAAAGGAAAAAGCGAAGGAAACGAAATAGAAAAAAGGAGAGAATGAGAGAGAGAGGAAGCAACAAAAAGTATGTAGTTTCTCTCGATTTAGTAGTGAGTCGATCCATAATTCCGAGACATGTGACACTGATGCCCTTGCCTTCCTGGGACATTGCTTTTCAGCTTTAGCCATAAGTTGATAGAGAATGTAGAAGTGGTGGTAAGTTGCTGATGATGGCGATGCCCAGTTAGGTTGCCGCTGGTGCAGCCACAATTCTCTCTCTGTCTCCCCTCTCCCTCTCTGAGTCTCTCACTTTCTCTCTTCTCAATTCCTTCCACTTTCTCTGCTGTTCTTTTTTTTACTTCTTAGCCATTCTGCACATTATGAAGTTTGGAGAGGAAGAAAAATAAAAAGGATGGCTAGGAAACATTGAGTGGAGACGACTATTTGGCTATTGTTACTGCCTTTTAGACTTTTCTCTCCATTTCTCCCTTTCCAGTGCTTTTTGTTTAAGTCACTACTGCCTCTACTACTACTGCTGCTTCTGCTGTAGCAACTTCAAGGAAAGATCCACTCTTTCATGCTGTTTTTAAGCAGTAATCCTATAAGTCAACTTTGTAATAATAATAATAATACAGTCATCCATCCAGTCAGGCACCAAAAACGTTTGTTTCTTTTTACAACAATCTTCTTCCTCTCTATCCCCATTGTACACACACACATATATATATACACTGGCTGGCGGGGACGAAGAAACTTACTCAGGCAGCAAGCAAAGCTACCACAGTCTTACTTTAAAAGAACCACGACTTTTTACAAAAGCAGAAGCAGCAGTGCCTAAATAAGTCCGTCTCCTTGTTTTGTTGCGCTCCCCTCTTTTCTATAGCTATCGTTGTAGTCCTGATTTTACTTTCAATTGGCTTCTTCTATAAAAGTTTCCTTTGTTATTTTGTACACAGATTAGTTTTGCTGCTGTTGCAGTTACGGCAACGCAATGGCAGCGAGCTATTGTTTTCTCCTTTTGTTTTACACTTAACACTTTAGATTGGCTTCCGACGAGGACTTATGTGACAAGCACATACAGGGGACTAGGTGTTGGATCACTGGGATATTTTGTAATTTTTTAAAGAATAATGGCACCCATGACAAGAAAGTAATGCTGCTTAATGCTTTTATTTCTTTTTGAACGCTGGTTCACACATTTTGCAATGTATGCATATATGTGCATACTTAGGATAAAACTCGGGGACTAAAGAATGTGTTTGTATAAATGCGTCATGAACATCAAACTACAGTTGGCATCTGGCTGACTACGTACACACATACAAATATACCAATCATTTCACAGAAATGTTAAAAGTTCCTCTCCATTTCCCTCCGCGTTTCTCCACTCTCACAGACCTCCTTTCTTTTGAGTGTTCTCTATAATAATAACCGTTTGATTCATGCAGCAAAGTCAGAAGGATTTTATTTTTTGAGTAAAAAAGCGTAACGGGTCATAAGATTTAAAAGTATTTGATAGAAGCTACAGTTAGAATTGGATGCCTGTTCCAAAAAATATGGTAATATCTTATAAGCTTGTGGTAGGAAACATTGCAATAAACGTTATCAACAAACCTTGTAGAGATTTTTTTTCGCTCTGTAGTATCTAATGTTGTAAGTAAATAGCAATAACCGGGCTTTCTTTGTCTTCTTTTTTTCACAGAAATTCGACTTGGCAGTAGGGTCCATGACCATCAACTCAGCCAGAGAGAAAGTCATTGATTTCACCAAACCATTCAGAAATCTTGGCATCTCTATCTTATTCAAGGTACCTAAGCAAATATCTGGGCTACACAAATCATTATTACGTTTATATTGTTTATCAAAGAAACACATCGAAAAAATCACCCTGACAAAAATGCTCGAAAGCCCCTTAAAGCTGCAGTTTATTCCAGACCGTTGCATTTATGATGATGATGGTGACGATGTGGATAACTTGTTGAAAATGTTTGTGGGAATTATGATACACATACTCGAGGGAGTACACATATGAAGGAAGAGACAAATGTGGATACGTCTTGTTAACATTGTTCCTTCATTGCACTGATTGACTTTGGCGTCTCTACGCGAAAAGGGAAAATATAATAAACTCTCTTTATACAGTGAGTACTAGCATTACTGTTATAAATGTCAATGACCGTGAATCCCTCCGCAGATACATGATACATAAAGACAACTCAATCATAACTGAGCTCGTTTCCTAATACGGTACAATGAAAGAGTGAAATATGGCCTATTATCCTAATGACATGTCAATAGTAGTAGAAGCTCGTTTTTTGATCAAACGCTATGATATCTTATGGTTTGAGGAAGTACGACAAATTAATTGTAAACAGTTATCTGGCGAAATGAACTGTACCAACTATGGTCACTTCCATAAACAACTCATACTCCCGACATCTGGGCCCAAACGATTGATCTAACAAAACTTGATATAGACAAAAATCTCTATACAGCAAAATCCTTTGAGGAAAATGGTTCATCGACCAAATTACCAGTATAGATACACTATAGAAAATCGCAGTTTAATAAAATTTCTATACAGAAATAATCTAGTTGGTATTGATGTAAAACGATAGAACTTTTCACGGTAAATACTAGTTAATCATTAACTCTTATTACTTTTTGATCCACTGTTTATTTCTTTACTACCGCTCTAGGAAGTACCATTTTTATACACATGTATTTCGTTTGAATGAATTATGAATTTGAAGTGTTTACTAGGGATCAAACATCCTTCAGTACAGAAAACAACGAGAAAAGTAATTTTTTACATTAACTTAGTTAATTTACCTTATTTTTACTGTGTCCGGCTTTTCGAGGCGTACCAATATTCAACGTTTAGTTTCAGATAAAATGCAGGATCTTTGTTTATAGGGGTTTTCAGAAAGTACAAGTTTGTGTAACTCACAACGCAACGTGCATTTGGGTCTAGTTTCCGTTTTAAATTCCTTTGATGGGATTTTCTATTTAGATGCATCTAAACGCGTAGGTATTTTAAGTGTTTATCTTCTTGTATAATTTCAGCTACCCAAGAAGCCTCCCGCCAGATTGTTCAGTTTTCTTAACCCTCTCTCCGCCGAGATTTGGGCCTTGGTTGCAGGTAAGCCAGTAAAGGAGACTTGTTCTGTTCCACCTTAAAAATTAATTACTTACACGACCGTCCGTGGAATGTACTCGTGTAATTTGCCTGTGTGTATACAAAAAGTGAGCTGGTTCATTTGATTAGTTCATTAACACGGAGGAAGATGACGATTGTGTGAAAGCGTTGAACACGTTTTAGTTTATGCATGTCTTGCCACTATTATTAATAGGATCATATATACCTTCCCCTGGACTGGTGTCTGTTTAGGTGACGACGACGACAACGATGATGATGTTGGGGTATATCTGATTTCATCAGAAAGTCAAATAGTAGTAACGGTAAAATCAACAGAGTCTCCAGCATTCCTTGTTTGCTCAACACCACTAAATTACCGGAAATTTCTAGTTGCTCTTCCTTTCTTTCACATCTTCTCACACTTGACTAATAGAGTACCTATGAATTCTAGCGCTCATCTTCTCCCAAAGTCCTTTCTTTGATTCATTCATCCATTTATCCACTCAACCGTCTCTTCTCTCCTTACTGCCTACCAACATGGCTGCTGCCACTAGTATAATGAATAGAGCACGAGAGAAAGAATGGTTAAGAGAAGAAATGAATGGCTTTCACTTATTTATTTATATACGGTTTCTCCCGTTCCTCTCCTTCCACCGCTCTAACAATAAATTGTCGTGACACATTTTCATTACCATTATTGCAACAAAGTGTCCTTTTCTAACGACTCAAGAGTCAGATTATGCCAAACAAGCCCACAAGCCCTGTAATTATTCATTCGGTCCACCACTACCCCTCCTACACAGTTTGTGGATTTTCTCTCCCAAATTCTACTTCATTTTAGTCTACGCCTATGCCTGCAACTGCATTTGTACTCGCCGTACTTGTAATTAGATGGGAAATTGTGCATTTCGAAGTACATTCTGACCTGATGTTACATATTTCATTTATTACCAATTTCCAAGGTCTACAGCTCCTGCAAATATTTTAATTAATCGGATTCACTGGTCATGCCAAACCGCAAAAGTATGACCATATGCTGTAACTGCTTGTCTCGTCCTGATACAGTTAAACTCGGCATAAGGTGAAAGGGGTCCAGAGAGTAAATATTCTAGCTTCGCCTCACTACGCTACGACCATCTGTGGGTCCCCTGATTTCCTGCAGTTTAGGTAGCTTCTGTGTTGACGTATCTGTTAACTTTATCTCAAACTCACCCCACAACTAACAACAAAATGCATCATCATCTTATAACAAGTCTATTTTCAATTTCACCCGAGTATCATATATATATGATATACCATCTGCGCTGCAACCGCGCGTCTCGTTTTGCTTAGCATGCCCCAGAAAGCTCGCCCCAAAGAGTCACTCAAGTTTTCCTAAATGAAGCTTTCTAAGGACACAGGTAGGTATTGTGGAACAAAGCACTCTAAACATTTCAAGCACCAAGATGGCTGATGTATATAAAGGAAATATTCATTACACATAACGACATTTCTGACCCACTCTTCCGTTAATATTTACCTGTTTACCTCTTGCTCACTTTCTACGACACTTGGAAAAGCTTACAAGCACGGAGGCGTCTATTAATTCCTACTTCTTCTCTTAACAACCCCTTGACTGGAACAAATTTGACGTTTCTTTAATTACGTGACATCGATTTACCTAACAGGCTTTAGTACTTAACCGTTCTTTGTGTCTTTGTAGTAGTAAAAGGGAACAGCCGTCAAGGACACCATAGATATATCTCTACACACACCATAGCAGCACCCCTGCCTAGTTGCCGAAAATTTAACAACTTTCCTTAATTCTCTCATGCGTTTAGCCTGAACAATGTGGTTCCAATTTACATAGTAAAGTGTTGTCAATATTGCCTCTGCGCTGTAGATGACACATTATTTGTTATGCTTAATTTCCTCTGATTACCCATTAAATATCTAAAAGTAAAGATTGAAAAGCTAATTCAGCGTGTGAAACTACTTTCTCCATTTTCACACTACTGCTAGTGCTGCTGCTCCACGACATTATTGTTTCGTAACGTACTGCCATTCTTTATCCCGTCGTTTGCTTCCCACCAACATAACAGTCGTTCCGTAATCATCTCCCTTCCACTTGATT
Source organism: Callyntrura guangdongensis (assembly GCA_027744295.1). Taxonomy (NCBI): domain Eukaryota; kingdom Metazoa; phylum Arthropoda; class Collembola; order Entomobryomorpha; family Paronellidae; genus Callyntrura; species Callyntrura guangdongensis. The sequence goes on along the minus strand of JAHZNB010007450.1, from coordinate 16,907 downwards.
TCCCACAGTCAAGCTCTTGGTGAACTGGAAATGAGCAAGCTTGTTTAGTTGTCACTAACATCCACACAAGCAAACGATGATGCCGATGATGAGAATGCAAAGAAATCTGAGCCATTATTAGGAAGGAACAGATCCCGTGCTGCAACCAGCTAGCGCCTCAAGCATAACAATATTGAGATCACAGAGCCACAATTCCCTGTGTATCCGTTCTGTTTACATGCCCTGTGATGTTATGTAGACGCAAACGGAGAAAAAGCAGCCGTCTTTTTCATTCACATTTTCTTTTATTATTTTCATCTTCACCTCTAGCTATGAAAATCCGTCTCTCATTTTTTATTTATTTTTGAGAAAGACGTTCAGCGTAAGGGAGAAAGAAGGTTTAAAGCAATTTTTTTGATGTTTTAGACAGAATCATTTTATTTTTCTCATTTTTTCCCGACCAACATCATTGTCATTTATGTATGTACGAACATAAAACTGAGGTTTCCTCTCATCTCGTTTACATTAGAATTCTGATGAGATGATAGGAATAAATGGAGAAAAAGGGCGTCACGTATGCAAACTCAGATATACACACACTTCTACCTATACAGACATGTAGAGAGTATTATCTCGTTTGTTATGATTCCGTCTCACGTTTGCCTTGCGACCACCTTCAAATTATACCTACCTTCCACCCTTTTTACACTTTTGCCCTTTATAAATTCCGCATTATTCATATATCATTTAAATGATCCATACACTCATGCTCCTAATGTGGCTCGTGTGTAAGTGCTATTATAGGTGTAAGTGTTTTATATGATGGTTATACATATCAAGAGGCATGGGGAATGGTGCGATTTTCCTTGTCTGAAATTAGAAGAGTCAGATAGAGAGGATGAGGAGGGAGAAGAAGAAAACGGAAGCATGTGCGCTGATATGTTGTAATTCGATTAATTCAGAGAAATGGCTTCTTCCATAAAGCAATTTATGAAGTCTCTGGGATACTACAGACTCCAAAGTAGCACACACACTACCCTACCATGCAGGTGGCACATGTGCACTTCCTCATTCATGGTACAGACAGAGATACCCAAAAATGGAGTCTACTTCTTCTAAAACAATTGGTTACAAGGTGGAACTTGGCAGGGTGTAAAATTTTATAGGGAAACTGGCTAGATCATGTTGCATAATAATTTGTGATACAGTGGTGCCACCGATAATGATACTTGAGCATATTACATTGCATCTTGAGAGCCATTCGAAACGAGTTAAATGTACATTTTCGCTTTAGTGTCTATTACACCCCTAGGTGGTTAAGGGGGACGACGAGCTCGGGGAAAAATAAAGTGGATGATATACTACATCAAGGATTAACAAGCAAGAACAATAGAGACAGGACCCATACTACCATTCATACACAGCTGCGGGAAAGCAAGTACGAAAATTACAGGACATGGACGCTTGCTATGGTACATTATGCTTTTTAGGCTCCCCCGTAGAAAAAAAAACCGAAACTAGATGAATACAAAGTACACACACTTTACATCTAATAACTGTTTTTGAATACCCTTTTGTTCAGTCCGTTAATGGTCTCGCCACTTTACCCATATAGTACGTATCTGACAGATTTTACATTAGATTGGCATCATCTTCACAATCATGACGACGACGATGATCGTCATCAACCGCATCAACGACCTTATAACGTGGCAGCGAACGAGTGGGCACAAGATGGGTAGATATACCTTTCGCATGCGTGGGCAAGTGATTTCTTTAAAATCACGAGCCAACAACACATTTTCGTGTACGATGAAAATCCATTTTATGAGCGATTACGGAGATTTGATCCAATGGAATTCACATTTACCGGGGAAAATAATAAACATGAGTGTGGTAGTGGTTGCGGAACGAGATTCGTGATAACCAACGCGCAGCGATCCGTAAGCGCCCAAGCTCTCACCAATCCTCCCATTCATCAAAATTACTCCAAGGAACGGTATTGCTTTCAATGTCATTTCAGCTTCGCGGCGTGTATATACCAAGAGGAACACTACCCTTTTATCTACTAAGAGCAAGCAAAGTGGTGGCATGGATGGCACCTTCCATGTAATTTTATGTGGTATATATAGTGCGTTGCATAATGGAATTTTGATGTTGTCTGTTATGAGGGATTTCTAAACGACAGCATGTCCAGTCCAGTCTGATGTTCCAGACTTTGCTTGTCTACACTTAATCCCCAAATCCTAACTGACACTATCATATTTTCTTTTTACGGCGTTTTAGGCTCTCACAGAACCAGCAGCCGTAGTTTTTATCGCTACTAGTTTTGCATATTATTATAGCTAGTTATATATATGGACCACGCTCGTTCAGAGCTACAGAGACGGAGAGTGAAACCGGCGCTGTAATTTGTGCCTACCCCGATAACTCAGTGGTCACCATTACCATTGTGGTGGGAAAGTTGTTTACGGCTGATGTGCCTACACTTCTACAGGACTACAAATTGTGGTGCATTCTTCATTACTATAATGCCGGAAAATCTCTTTCACTCGAGTCATAATATCTGCTGGTCTCGCCGGCGTCAGAGTGTTCAGCAGTAAATAAAGTTTTGTAAAATAAATCAGGATGCAATTAAATCAATCAAAACAGACGATAACGTTATCGTTAGTTAACATCCCGTCATATTTCCCTCGGTCTATGAGCCATTACAGGAACAACGACACGGTGAGAGGAGGAAACTGACGAAGAAGTACATAAAGACAGTGTGAGAGGAAGTGAGTGACTCGAGGAATTCTTGGATTCATTCTCATTGAACTCTCATTGCAGTGAGCAAGTGAATATGAGAGGAAGTATATTAGGTATTATTACTATCATAATTATTGTTATTATTATTATTTGCTACAACGAAGAGGAAAACATACACATTTTCTGCCCTCCACCATCGCTACCTTCAGTGGAGTGGGTAATATCCAAGTCGTATAGAGTCTGCATTTCCTTTCAGGAAGTAAACTGGGTGGCAGCCGGCACGGTTATTTTTTCCTTTTATTATTACTCTTTCTTTAGCCTTGCTATAGGTATATCTAGACGGGCATGATGAGACCAAATGGGAGAGAGTTCGGGGAGAGACTGTTATCTTAGGAATTTCTTGTTAGTCAGTTTTATTGGTTCGTGGAGTCTTCCATTTACCATTTTTATTTACTTTAACTTCTCGTCAATAAACGACTTACTGTCCATACTTTTCCCTCCACTCTTCTTTCTGTGGATGCACTCATAGTTTCCTGCCGCATTAGAAATAAAACTATCTAACTGCCGTCTACAATAAATTGGTTTGCACAACCTCTTGAGAAGATAGTGAGGGTGTTACGGGGAGGGGGAGGGGGAGAGAGAGTGCGCGCGTAATAGACGTAAGGAGAAAAGTATGAAAAAGAGATAGCGACTAAAAAGTACCAGTACGACGGTAGAAGCGAAGACGAGAGATGCTTAAATATTATATCCCCATGTGACATTATTTGGTGAAGAAAAAGTAGTTTTCCGTCGGTTGTGGAATGCACTTATATGCATGCAAAGTTATATAGAAGGGACTGAAGGGAGATAGATGGATGTACGCTTTTCGGTGACTAATGGCCTTCGGCAATACAAGCCATGAAAAGAAAGACCAAAGCTGCTGAAAAAAGTCGATGATGCTCTCTCGTCTTTATTTACTACTGCTGTCACCACATCGCAGTGCCACCACAAATACGGCCTTTTCTTCTGCATCCGTCTAGTTCCTCGCTATGAGTTTGTTGTTTTTATCGGGGTGTATTCATTCCGTCTTTTAACAAGGACGCAGTCTTAATGAAAACAGTTTATCCCAAGAAAGCTAATTTATTTGTGAAAACTTATAGTGTGCCTGTACGGCAAGGCTATACCTTGACTCTGTCATGTTGATGGGGAGAGAAAAGAACCAGGAAGAAAAACATTTTCAATTTGGAAGGAGCGTATTAAAGAATTTTTTAATCCCATTTGTCTCGAACACTGTAATGACTACAAGAGATATAGTTTTTTGGTACGTTGATTTCGTTGTTTTTGTGTTCATCGTCGTTGTTACTTCACTAAGACTCGAACCTGTTTCACTCGCGGAATGTCTCATTTCCACCGAAACGGAAATTAGTAGAGTAGGAAATGAAGTGCTTCAAAATTGCTCGTCACCACCACCTTCATTTTTTAGAAAGATGTACAGCGAAAATTACAGGAAAGCAGGGAAGTTGTAAACCAATTACTTAATGATATTAGCATCTTTCGGGGATCCTGAGGACAATTTTACTCGCTTTCTCTTTTTACTCTGTACGGCCATGATTCTATTTTCTTTTCAATGGGAAAATGACTATGCTGTCCTTTATCACTTATTCATACGTTCGTGTACAAGACAACTTGCATTTAAATAGGGGTAAAAACTTAAAAGGAATTCTCATTTGTTGTAACCCCGCCTTTCATCGCCTTCCCTCTTTCTTCCTTACATTCACACACACTCTCTTTCTAATGTCTCTTTTTGTCTCAATGCACTATGTTTGTGGTAAGCACCCCCACCACCGGCCGATCTCGTAAAGCCAAATATTAATATTGACATCTAGAGGAATGCACATCGTCTTCCATTCCCAACTTTTCCCTCACAATTTGCATTTAACTCAATGAATTCCTGGAAAGTAAAGGAATTCTTTGGCTTGGATGAGTAGTTGGTGATATCTGACTTGGTTGACTGGTTTCGTGGGTGACACAACTACAATGGTGGTGTGCTTGTAGGGACGAGTTCGTTGACAGCACACAGCACCAAGCTTCGTGTGGTGTTAACAATGTCATCTAAGCAAAACTTGACATCTTTTCTAGACGTATTACTGCGAACCCCTTTACTTTTGTGGGTTTCATCTCCATCACTACCACCTTCACATAACAGACTTCTTGACTCTGTGCATTTTCTTGATGTTGATGCCAACTGTGCAGTTTAAAACACACAATACATTGTTCGTTTCAGCGTTGAATGCCGACGCCAGATCATCGTCGCTGCACATGTTCCCCTGTAAACATCATAATATACGCAGGGACGCTAGTAAATGGTGTGGTGGTGTAGCATTACAGAATGTATACATATGTGTAACACGTTTTGCTCTAATGAACATCCGGAATCTTGATGTGATATGATCTAATGATACTCTCTCTCTCTCTCTCTCTCTCTCTCTCTCTCTCCCTTCTTTGCTCTTTGCTGGTTACGGTGAAAGAAGTGAGGAAGTGATACGAGCAAGAGGAAAGAAAAATACACACAAAAATTCCCTTATAAACTTACCCGGAGAGGGTGCAACTACTTGCATCCTTTTCTTAGATAGCCTGAGCAAAATCTTCGTATTCCGTCTCCCTGTCTTTTAAAAAGAGAAAATATGGGAAATGAAGCATTTCAACGGACTACAGCTTTTTGGCATTCCAATCATGTTTTCTCTCCCTCTTTTACTAGTGATGTATCTGTGGAACTGGAAACCAGAGAGCGAGTGGGTGACTCAATAAATGAAAAAAAAAATCAAAAAGTAAGAAGACGAGAAGGAGAACAAGAAGGAAGTTTGCCCTACGAACATGAACATTTCCTTAGTATTCCTCGTGAGCTTTCCCTTATGTAGGACTAGAAATTTATTAATACGAGTATTTTACAGGAACTAGTGAATTTTCCAAAACCGTTTTTCAGCCAATGTAATAATAGTAGCATGTAGGAGGCACAGGTTTCGAATAGCATGATAAGGCGACGTTTCTTTTAATTTCACTCATTTTTGCCAATGCACGTGACACGTATCCCAGTACCAGTGAAACAGCATCCAGCTGTCGGATTACAGGATGCAGGAGAGTATCGAACTCTGGTAGATATTGAGAGTAAAAACGACACTGAGGAATGATATGGTTGACTGGAGGGAATGCACATTATTAAAAAAATAGACCGACCTGTGGTTATAATCCAGTAACCTGAAGTAGACTATATGTGGTGGTGACTGAGAGAGTGGGAGGGAGGGAGAGATAGGAAACACTACGGAGAAGCGAATTAGTATTTGGCCCTGTTGATGCATGATTGAGATAAATGGTATAATAATTATGCTGTATCACATCTATACGCAGCAGAAAACAAGAAGGGATTCCGATGGTGCATTCTGAAAATTACTTGATTTATCCTTGCCATCATCGGCAGCACACCACAGAGTTCCTCCTATCTATCTAACAAACAACGTACAAAAATATAGTAATACTTTTTACTATTGCAAAACTTTTTTTTACTTCTCTCTGTGTTTCCTTTGAACTTTTCCCGTAATCGGCATTTCTTCTCTACTTGGTTGTATGCTATAGAAACTATAGCGTGATAGTGATGTGGTATTCGTTCATAGTATATGCATACCTACTTTCCGATATACTAGTACAAGTACTTAGATACCTAAATAATATGTCAGTACCCATTCGTCAAAGTTTTGCTTTCAGCTATACCACCATCACCTCCCCCGACCGATAATTCACACCGGTCACGTTTCAACTTTCCTCGCTGGAGACCATCTCTGAAAGAAATCCTAAGCGAATTCGTATCCGTGATCGGTTTCCTTTCTTCCTCTTATCTCCCGCTTTTCACCACAATTGTGCATTATATCCCCGTACAGTAGCACAAGTGGTAGCTATACTGGTAGCCAATGTTGTTGGTGTTGTTGTGGCAGGCTGGGAAGAATGGGAAAAGTGAACTGGTGTATGAGAAAACAATATTACAATAGAAAACAAAATTCCACAACTGCAGAAGTAATTGTTATCTTTAATCCGTGTGTTACTGGCCGTCTTAACTTTAAAAAGTACAAAGTACTTTTTTGTTTGTTCCCGTAGGTACCTACCTAATTGTCTGTTTCACGCTGTTCGTCGTAGCGAGATTTACACCAAATGAATGGCTCGCCCCACCACCTTGTGCTGGGGACGAAGGAGTGTTGGAAAATCAGTTTTCGTTCGCAAATTCAGTTTGGTTTATCACCGGAACATTTCTTCGTCAAGGGTCTGGACTTAATCCTAAGGTAAGTAAATAAGTAGTTTAGGGGAGAAAAACCGGCACAACAAATACAATCTCAAGTTTAATGTTTACTTTACCACAACGTGCATGCCTCCCTCATCAAAAAAGTTTTCGGAGCTACGGCAGCACGACCATGAAACTGGTCCCAATTAAAAGATTTTTTTTTTGCCTTCGAGTGTAGCTATCGCGTACTTGTATACGATTGCTTACACATAATGGCAAACCAGTGAAACAACTTACTAGAACGCTCTCTCCATGTATATATATATATATATGGACTATTGTCGTTTCATTGGCACTTATATCGACTCATTCAAAACATCTGTGCTACATTTTTTTATTACAAAGTTTCCCTTTTATGACTACCCTCTTGAGCATGCGGTGGCCGTTTTTTTCTTTGCCAAGGGAAATGGTAGCACAGTATTATATGCCCATTACATCCAGAAGTGGTAACACAGATGTTGTCTTTTTGCCGTAATAATAATATTATGACCATTCTTCATTAAAACTTGTTGCTTGATGATGCGTGTATATTGCCCACAAAAACATTTTGTCGGGGTCTTGTTGGTGTCGTCGGTGTGTATCAGGGTAAGATGAATGTGCTCTGGTGGTTCTAAAGAGATGGTATCTTTACGGGACGCTTCAAGAGTTGAAAAAAAAAACTTTCATTTTTTATTGTTTCTTTAATATTTTCAAACAGGCAAGTTCAACGCGACTCGTCGGTGGAATATGGTGGTTTTTCACCCTAATCATTGTTTCATCATACACTGCCAATCTAGCTGCATTTCTCACAGTGGATAGAAAAAGCACGCCGATAGAGTCGGCGGATGACTTGGCCGAGCAAACGGACATTTCGTACGGGACACTGGAAAGTGGCTCTACAATGGATTTCTTCCGAGTATGCAAAAAATTAATAGGATAATAATTATTATTTTATGACCAGTAACTTTTTAAGTAGATTGTAGACTTATATTCTTGTCTCGCTATTTTCATAGCTCAGGTTTTTTCCTCACAAATTTCTGAGCATTCTGTCGTTTCTTCATATTACGTTAGCATAGCAACTCTTCCATATTTATCCTTTTATCCAAAAGCAAGAAATTGATTTTAAGGTTGATAGTTGATACTAACAATAATAAATTTCATAATCCTGGCGCATATCTTCAGTTACATGTCCAAAACCTTGCATTGATAAGTTATTTGTATCTTTACTCCTGTCAACTCTTTATTATCGCTACTATCATGTTTCTACTAGCAGTTCTTCTATATAATCGTATAGTGAGACATAAAAAAGCCTTAATTTTATTAACAGCTATCAAAGTAATAACTGATCGTGATCACAGTCATTCACTTTTAAATAAAGACTTTTTTATTTTATACTATATTTATTGGCGACATTGCAAAATCAAGTAGTTGTATTTTTGTTTTTAGGTATAGATTTTAAATAGCCGCCATTAATGTTTATTATTTTCATTCTTATTCAATTGGCCAGCCTAGCCAATGGAAAAGTTACGATTTCTTAATACTATATTGCTAGGGTTATTGCTCACTCCATTTTCCTATGGAGTGATAATGGGGTAGAGAGGCTACCATGAAAATACAATCTTTCGAGCTGTTGACATGGCTTTCCGTTTTCCTCAATCCCTTTGCACGTTTGTATGTCGGTAGTTGGTATTTATTCGTATGGACCATTCAAAACCTGTCGTTTCTGCCACTATCGGCTCTGGAACCTATTGGATAAATATTCCTACGATAGTACAGTAGCGTAGCAATGGTGGTTTTACTGCACTATTTTGTGTACACATTTGAAATAAATCCGGTTTACATTCACATATTGTGCAGGCCGTGTGTCCAATGCATACTATTTATGTAACTCACACAATGGCGGTGACCGTCGTCGTCATCGTCAAAGTAGGAAAAGTGGTAGCAGTAAAAGTTGTACTGGAAGCAGTAGTATCACCCGCGCGGCAGCAGCAAAAGGAAAGCAAGGAATGATTTAATTTGATTATTCTTTTGGCGGTTTTCCAGACATATAGAGTTGAACCTTTGCCCAAAGATCCTATGCTCACATTGGTAATCGTCATTTCCCTCGACTTGTTCAACTTTAAGCAAGAGGAGAGGAATAAAAGAATGCCGAAATGCTGAAAGATACGATACTACTGACACTGCAAAGCTCATTTGAGATGTATTACTTTTACTTTTACTTTCACAACCAGAACAAGTACTCCATTTTGAAGTACCATTTACGTTGTCTGCGGTTGATGTTTTTACTTGTCACTTATCCTACCTACCTATACCGTTATATGATTACGTTCCCTACTAATTCAACAGAAAAAATTTCACTTGAAGCCATGTATGACTATTTATACGTAATAATAATGATAAACCGGGTGTAATTACATGGATAACGACGCAGCTGACGACGCTCACTTTTCAACGTGCCGTCACACGGTATGCATTTGATTTGAGGGGAATACTTTCACCTATCCCCGTGCATCCTGTAGCCTGATCTCACACGTGAGCGTTTATGGTTCAATACAATAAACGTGCTTGAGTGAGCAGTCACTAGTCACGCAACGCAATGTATGCAGTATTTGAATAATATTGCTATACATTGGCCAATCCCCAGAGGTTTTACTGATATTGATCTGGCTCAAAACTGATGTTGAACATTCAATATGATCCTCTACCACTACTGCTAAACTTTGTTAAATTTTACCAAGACTGTACTCAAGGACAAATGTACAGACAGACAAACACGCTAAAGCTATTACTAACTGAAATGCTTTCAGCTATATAATAAAGTACAGACTTCATGGCAGCCTGGTTCACTTCTTCGTATTCCAATTATATGCAGATTTAATCTGTTTTCGGGTTTTGGAATACGCCCTCCATTGGTTTTCATGATATTTTTATTTTGGGTGCGTGAATGGGTGTGCGAGTGCGAGGAGGGAAACAATGCCAAATTTTTATAGATAATGTGTGCATGTCTACCGGTGGTGAGAATCGCAAATGTTAGTACATACTACATAATAATAATAATAATGATTCGAGTGACACATTGTAGGACACCATGTAAACGTCATAAAACTGGAAAACAGCAAAATAAAAGCGGGGTTTCATTCAAAAAAATAATTACCACTATATTTATTTGCTTGTATGTAGGTCGGTCGGTATGTGAAGTTTAAGTGGAGTTATGTGATACGCTCCTGATAATATAGACCGTTATTTTCAAACTGGATGGGGAAGATTATTAATTCTAATAAAAAGGAAGATTTGTGGTTTTGGGGTTGAGTATTTTGTGAGAAAAAGGTGGGGGTTACATGTCACTTCCGCAAATCAAGTCATTATTTTCAAAATCTTGGCAAACGCCGTTGTTCTGTACTGTATTTACGTAGAGTAATGGTAGAACTGCTTCCTGGAACGTAAAGCCTTAGATAAAGATTTATCGCCGGGTTCTTTGACTGCATTTAATTTCTTCGTAAAGAGGGTGATAGTGATGATAGCCCGTTTCGGTATGTAGGGACATAGCATATCCTTACACAATATTGCATAGAAACCATATGAATATTGTGTAGAAGGTACAACTGTTCCAAACGTGGAGTTTCAGACTTTTCCATTATTCCAATGGTATAGTTTTTCGGAAATTAGTTATTTCGCAATCTTCTTCAAACATAGACTTTGCCGATTTCCCGTATTTATTTACTTGACAGCTTTTTAATACAAAATCGACTGTTTTTCCTCACAGAACTCAACCATCACAACTTATCAAAAGATGTGGGGATACATGGAAAGTCGACCAAATGTGTTCGTGCAAACTTATGAACAAGGTATTAAACGAGTTCTTCAAGGGAATTATGCCTTTCTCATCGAATCGCCAATGCTTGACTACGTGGTTCAACGCGATTGCAATCTTACTCAAATTGGTGGGTTGTTGGATTCAAAAGGATATGGGATCGGAATGCCTAAAGGTAAAAAAATAAGCACTTACAAGGGAACCTTTCTACCAGTTTGAAGTACATCGAAATAAACATGTGTAACTACGCATCTCCTTTCGTTATTTATTTATCAAATATTTTTATTTGTGCCAAGTCATGTAACAGAAATAAGCTGAATATTATGAATCTTACCTGTGTTTTTGCATGTTCGAAGGAATGCTAGTTTGAGAAAAGTAAGTCGATGTGGATTCCTCTTTAGTATGCATTTCCTTTCACAAAAAATTGCGTTTTTTGTTACTCGTCGTAGGTGCATAGAATCATATAAAGTAATAATTTCGTAGTAATGACCAAAACTAAAAAAATCTCGGGAGATATCAAATGCTTTTAGAAACTGTTATTACTTGCCGCAAGTCTTCACAGACACAACGCAATTTCGTCACAATCACAATTTTCCAGAACTTTGTCCTATTCCAGGAAACCGTAGCAACAGGAATAACACAACAGGGCAGAGAAACGAACATAGTTTTTCTTATTACATGGCAATGTCATCGTCACCATCATGGCGAATCTTTGCGCTAGTTTCAGCTATCACATAAATTATTCCTCATCTTGAAAATTGTATATTTTTAAAAACGTATGTATGTATATGCATATTAATATGCGTATTAATATGCGTACTCAAAAAGCGATGGCCACAGAACAAGTGTCTATCTCTTTGCAACTCTCACTTAGATTCTCCCTCTCTCGCTGTCTCTCGCTCTGCCTGGGTGCTTCACTCCATCAGATACTTTTGTTATATTTAGAATAAGAGCCAACGGTATATGGTTAATCTATTTAAGCAACATTGAGCAATGCGCCTTGAGCCAGCTAAGCTGCAGGCTTAAGAGGTTTTCATTCACTTTTCGTTTTGGCTCTTGAGAGAAAATGATCACACTTTTTCAAAGAGAGAGACAGAGAGAAAGGGAAAAAATGGGGAAAGTGGTAAAAAGGAGTGGAATACTCGCCAAAATCCTGTGATGGAATCAGATGGCTTTAATAGAGAGAATAAGTGCTTTTACTATCACTATTATGATTATTACTGCTATCACTGCCCCAAAAGCTGGTGTGCGACATGGATTTTTGGATGAGCCTACGCTTAGGACCCTATTTGACTCGTTGATAGTGTGTTTGACGCTTTCACGAAAGAACTTCTGTACCGCTGCTGCTACTGCTTCTTCAATGATGATAATCTAAACTTACTATAAAAACCAGTGCAGTGCAATATCAGGGTACATTTCCGGACTCTTTATATCTACATTGTACATTTATTTTAGTGCTATGCATGAATGGCATTTCATGCACTGCCCCAAAACTAAAAACTTATGAAAAGGACGAAAAGAAAGAAAAAAAGTCAAGCGAGCACGAAGCAAAAGAGGAGGCAACCTCTGAGCCTGTGTGTATCTAGTTTTCTTATAGAGCAAAAAAAGAAACTCTTGAGACTATGAGCCTGAGACTCAAAACTCTCTTTCCTCATTTTGTTTCTCTTCACGTTCCCATGTGAAACAAGTCACTTACACAGGCAGATAAATATACACTCCACACACATGCACACATCCCCAAGTGCAGCTATTGTGATAATACGGGATTGTACATTCGTCCTGTCAAAGGCATCATATAATGACACCAGGGAAGCTCCTGCCAAACAGATATTAAACTAATCAGCTCCCTTTCACTATAGAAATGACGAAGAGCGTCAGGATTTTTCCCAGTTACTTTCCACAGAATCTCACTTTAGCGATGAAGAGGCTCTCTCAAGAAAGCACTGCCAAGTAGACCTACTGGTGATTGAACTAAATAGAGGTTGAACGAAAACAGAGAAAAACGTTCGTATTAAGCGAAATACCAGTAGTTTGTATGTTATACTCATACTGTACTAGCACATCTCTTGCCCCATGAAATTTAGCAATTTAATAGCCTGATCATCAGAGGGAAAATAGTATATTGATCCAAATACACGACCATACATTAATGTTCTAAATTAAATTAATAGCTAATCATTCATGAAAATTTAATCCTTGCTTGTCTTTCACTGTGTGCTCTGCAGGCATCGTGGTGCTCAGAGCTACAAGGGGAATTGAAGTTGGCAGTTCGTTGCTGTCACTCGGCTCGGGATGAGGCAATTTTAGATCATCATCATCACGTGCACAATAAGTCATCGCCATCATCAACATACGTCCCAGTCATGCCTGATAGCTCGGGGAACCAACCTCCATTGCCTATGTTTGAAATGCGCAAAACCTCATTTGAGTTCAACTCATGATGCATGCTTCATGAGTTGAACTTTGCCAAATTATTCAAAAGGATGTTATTTTATATCATATTCTGAGCTATATTGTACATATACACATACGTAATGATACCTACCTATCTACTTGGTAAATGAAAGCCATAATAATGCAGTCCAAAATGTACGAATAAATGAATAAAAATATCAATTAATTCAAAAGTTTTTTTTTCTTCAGCACTAATAACCAAATTAAAGCAACTTTACTGTCACACACGAAAAGTATAGAATAGTAAGGATAAAGAAAAGATTTTCAAAAAATACGATTATCTGCAACGGTTGAAAGCTATATCTTTTCTCTCTACATATATATCTCATCTTCAATTGTGACTTGTCCTACAACAATGAATCATATTTCCGAAAACTTTGTTAGTCGAACGACTAGCAGTAATAAAACAATAAATATGCCATTTCGTTGGCGTAATCGCTGGAAACGAAAAATCTACATATCTGCAATGTTCATGAAACAACAGAGTCATCTGGAAGGGATACGGAAAAGCAAAAACGGAAACTTTGTTCACTTTGACAGCACGCAACACTGCAATGGATGCACAATATTAAGCTTCAGTCTGTAGTTCCTTTCCTAGTACAAAAACTGGCGGATTAAAATTTATTACAGTTTGCATAACATTGAACTGTAACAACTATAGAACCCGTAACTAATAAAAATATTAGTGTGTGCATTTGCCTGCTGATGCTTGCATATTATTAAGTAATAAAAATAATCAGCCATTTGGGAACACCAGAATGGATACACGACCGTGAAAGACTGTCAGCACTATCCAAACAGTATTGTATTTCCTCTAGTCCAAAAAATTAACCCTGTAACGAAGGTTACTTTTAACCTGATTTCGCTATAAAATGAAGATAAATAGAGCAAAACCTACAAAATTAAGAATTTCATTGTAACTTGAGAAAGTTATGTTTAAACTTTTGCAGCATGCCAGATGATCACAGCGTGACAAAATGAAGTTGGCAGGTAAAGTGCATGCGTAGCGACATAAAAGTACCACAATGTAAACTTGTTTATTACGCCGATGAATCTAGATTCATTGGAGTATTGAGATTAGCGTGTTTGTCTGTCTGTCTGCCATCACTCTACAGGCCAGACACTTCAGCCGATTTGGCTCAAATTTGGCACACAGGTAGCTTAGGCTAGTGGCATCTCTGGACATATATTATAGCCATTGTCAATCATAGTGGATTTGTGAAAACCCCATCTTAAAAGCACTTACCGTTTCGGAGTTATAGGCGAAACAATTTTTAAGGTTTCACGCCTCCTCGGGGTTGTCATTTAAAATAATTGTGACCCCCAGGGTATTCACCCCAAACCTCCATCTTCGAACTCATTAAAATTGTTAAGCATATCTAATGATTGACGAAAACAGAATTTTAAAGTTGGTTTGCGTTCAAGAGTTATCGTACGGACACACACAGACAAACATCAAGACAATCATATTAACTACTAAATAAGTTCTCATTAGTTAATAATAACCGCTTGTACATCGTTTGTTAATAGTTGGGTTAAATTAAATACCTATACAATATATCAACTGTATAAATACTTCATATCTTAATTTCTAAATAATTATTTGAGATGAGTCTTTTCGCTGATTATAGAGGAAGACCCAAGGAAATTAAAGGCCAACGTTGCTACATCCTGGTAAAATTTGGTATATAACGAAACACCGTTGCATATTATCGTAAATACGATTGTTCAACGAGAACAAGGGTAGTCAAATGGAGAAACGAGTGTATAAAAATCTAAATGCATACTAAATATTCTCTTGATAACTGCATGATTGAAATGTTGAAAAGCTTAAACATATGCACAGAAAATTAGTTCAGCTTCGGACATAGACTGTAAAAGGCACTACTCATTTCCCATAACTTTTCTATATGAAATTTGATAAAGAAAGAGTTTGAAAAATGAAGTGTACATATGAACTGCATACGGAACTGTTTTTCCATGTTCATACAGGCGCATACCGTGAGACTACCCGACAATGCACTGACCCGACTACCCGACGCCGAGAGCCGACTTACTCAGTAATGCCGTGATCCGAGCAACGATAAACGATTCAGGGCTAATAAAATGATTATTGCCTTGAAAAAGGCTAAGCCCGCGTTGTTTAGCAAACGGATTTCGTTAACACTTTTAAATGTTATATTAAATGGCAATGTTTTATTTTGCTATGTATAATTAAGCCTTAAAACTTATTTTTGAGGGTTTCATAAATATGCATTAAATCGCATACTGCGTAAATTTAATATATAAATTCGCATTTGGTGAACGGCCGTTTTTATGGATCCGACGACGAGAAACCTCTGGGCAGGCGGTCGGGTAGTCGGGTTATAGCTGGATGGTTACGTCCGTTTACGACATGGTCGGGTAGTCGAGTCAGTGCATGGTCGGGTAGTCGGGTCAGTGCATGGTCGGGTAATCGGGTCACTGCATGGTCGGGTAATCGGGTCACTGCATGATCGAGTAGTCGGGGAACTGCATGGTCGGTGGTCGGGTCACTGCATGGTCGGCTAGTCTCACGGTATGCCCCTGTATGAACATAGAAAACTTTTAGTGCCGTATGCACGTTATTGGCACGAACAATTTAATTTTTAAACTAGGTGTCCCTAATCGTCTTGGTAGCGTTTTCGTCAACAAATTTTGACGGAGAGGTTTTCAAGTATTGTTCACTTACAATCACAAATAACTGCAAGCGTATAAGTTTTGAAGAATATTATCGTGTAAAAAACCAATACACGTTAAACAGCATCTTTCTCTCGATCTGTTCCATTGTTAGGTATTTTTTAAATAGGTCAATGGTCGACATAAAATTCTTACTTCCTACCCAGCTATACTTTAATATTCATGGATGCTTACCAATCATGCTAAATAAATAATTTTATTATTATTATTATGGCTTTATTACAGACATTTAGTACAGACAGGTTAAATGAGAGTACAATATCCGTATGGTAAAAAGAAAACAGGGGAGTGAGGGGAGACTACATCTACATTAATAAACCAGAGTCATGACATTCTATCAAAGGAATAGCAAATCTCTCCACATTTCGAGATTGATGATTCTATAAAAATGTCAGAATTTACAATAGCACAGATGATAGGATTATTTGACAATGCAATCCTTTCCAGCAAGGTTTACGCGGCGACTCGCCTGACAGCATAAAAGCCGCGCACCCTCATATTACAAAACATTTCGGATGCACTTTTCCTCCTAGAAAACCTCATGATAATCCGGAATGCATCGTTGTAGGCTACTCGTATTTTTTAAGGTAAGACTGCTTTACAGGGCACCAGAGACTACAGCAGTAAATGGTGGAGAAAAAGTCTTAAATAGTTGAATTTTTACGTGTACGGGGCGGATGTCGAATTTTTTTTGCAGAAGTACATATTTGCATAAGGACAGAAAGTCGAAGTCGAAATCGCATAAGTCATGTGGGACAAAATGTAGAACTTCTTTATTTCGTCTTAGCAATAAAATTTTCGTGGTAAAATAGAAATGTACACAAAGAAACTGACATTTACTTATTATTACTTATTACTTATCATAATACTCAAACATACACAAAGCAATTGCATTCAAGTAATCAATTGTTC
>JAHZNB010007449.1:0-18275 GCA_027744295.1 Callyntrura guangdongensis | reverse complement strand
CGTTTTCCCATGTTAAATCCCATAAGGTTTTTATAAAACTGTATTTCGAAAAATCGATTTTTTCGATTTTTTCCAAAACAACAAATCGTTAGAACCTGAGACTTGGCATGAAGGCTTAATTCCATTAGAGTAATAGTTGACCAAAATATGAGGCAATTCTACGTCGGACAGCCTCCGTTGTCCCCTCGTGAGGAACCTACAAACATTCCAGCATAACGTATATCACATGCATATGTCTACGTGATAAAAGCACTTAGGCAGCTTCCCATTGTCGTCAATGCAAATCCAGCAGTGAAAGGTTTGATGGTCAACTGCGTTTATGGCGACACAAAATATAATTTTCCAAAAGAAATATGACAAATAACGTAAAATGGTAAGAAAGTAAATTGGTATTAAACTGGTTTGTAATTTGTAAGTTCGCTGGATTATCGGAAACATGGGGATTGTGTTAGAAGCATCAGCACGAAGAATGGAAACAACAAATTCTTAGCTTATGCAGAAATATAACATTTAATATTCGGCTGTTTGAACTTATGTACGACACCACTGAACTTTACCAAACATTTTGGATACTTATGAGTAGTGATGCCCGGTTTCGGTTTCAAGTTGAAACCGAACCGATAACCGACGTCGGTTTCGTTTTTCGGTTAAAACCGAAACCGATTTGCGGTTTTTGTGCTATAAAAGTTAAGAGATTATTAATAAGTCTAAATAGGCAACCAAATTTAAAAGAATAGAAGAAGTGTTTTGCAATTCAATGGTTTCTTTTTTAGAGGTGTATTAAATATTTTCATATTTACAACTAAGTCTAATCCTTAAATTTATTAATTTTTAGCCAGTTATACAGATCGTTATAAAATATCCAACACTATTCCAACCAGACGCAGAAATATAGATACGACGCGAAAACCCAGTAGACAAGTAATTTCTTAAATTATTTCTGAAATTTAATTTTAAAGGTTTCTGGTAACGGAACGGTATGTTTATATTTTAGTACAGATAACAATTTAGAAATGAATGTCAAACAGTATTTCGTAAATACATTGTACTGCCATCGTGTTATTGTATGAAAACAGTTATTCTGTAGTGATACTTTTTAGCACGTTTAAATACCAGTACTAAAGTATGATGCACTTGTTTCTATGATGTGCATGAATAAAACTGAAGGAAAAGCCAGGAAATATTTACATTGAGTTAGTATTTTACAAAAACACCTGATTAAGTAACAAACCGAAACAGAAAACCGCGGTTTTCGGTTTCGGTTTCAAGTCAAAACCGAACGGGAAACCGAACCGAAACCGACTGGTTAAACCGAAAAACCGAAACCGCGGCATCCCTACTTATGAGGGTTGTTTACAAACAAGTAGATTACTTTTAATAACGGTAATCCCGTGCCAAATTTTCATGCCAACGCTAATGTGAAATGCACATATGCAGATAAAGGAGACTCTTGGCTTTCTATTGATCAGCTACTTCGGAGCTACGATGGTTATTTTGAAGAATATTGGGCTACCATGTAAACCACTAAATTTTCTTTTTAAGTACAACTACATTGGCGCAGGTGGTCAAGGCATTTTTTCAATTCCTGCTGATTGATCATAGCCGCTGCTCGAAGGCGTTTAATACTACAAAGTCTTGGGTAAGTTTTATCAAACCATTTCATTTGATACCTTTTAATTACTGTATGAAGCCCTTAATCTGAGAAACATTACAAAATCTAAGTTACAAAATTAGAAAATTATCAAAACGTTGTAAATTTAACGCAAATTCAATTTATCAAAATTGGACTACAGACATTTTTCACAATTGGCACTTCAAACTATGAATACCGCATCTTTTTTGCGCATTATGTCTCCTCCATGAAAATATATACATCCTAGCTACTGAATATAACAGCACGACTGGACAAAAGTCATCAAAATTGATTCACTCCTTTGTAAACAGCTCCCACACTTTACAAAAGTTAGTAATGGCGGCGTAAATATATCGAAATATTTGAAAAGAACTTATAATTTATTCCTTGGAAAGTTTTCAAAAAATGGTTTGCCGATTCCATAGATTCAACGGATGGACTCATTATTATTACCGTACCTAACGCCATATTTTCCATGTTATGTTTTGAATATTTGCAACTACATACTTAACGATATTTTGTTAATGATAGACAAGCATCCGTTCTGTTAAGTAGGAAATTGTTAAATTTCACACTTTTTAACACAGTTACGTCAAGCCTGAATTAGATTTCATTACTTTAAAAAGATTCCAAGCGTAATTGTTGTTAGAATCAAGTAAGCGGGTGGCATTAAAAAAGCCGGAATCCAAAAGGCCGGAGTGGTAAATATGCGGACAAACCAAAACTCCTGAAAAACAAAACGCCGACATCCAAAAAGCCAGAAGGATTACAAGCCCGAATATGGAAAACAAAAGGCCGGGTATCAAAAACCAATGATGACAAAAATCTAGAAGTCAAAAATGCCGAAATGACGAAAAGCCTGAAAATAATCTTAGAATAACCAGCGTGCTAAAAGACGACACCAGATAATTCAACAGATGGCAACTATTGCCATTAAAATACATTCGGAAAGAACTTAGGAATTATCCATAAGTGGATGCTTAATTGCTTTAATTATTATACATAACTACTTATAAGCGTAATCATTTCCAGTATCAAGTAACTGTAATAAAAATTTGCCTTCGCTGTTAAATTCTTTTGTGTACATTACACAAACTTACGGACATAGGGACATATCGTGTTTCATGTTGTATCTGGTGCCGTCCAAATTCTTGGTTTTGTCATTCATAAAAATTCAAACTTTAATTGATCCTCTTGAGTTTATATCATTAATCATGATTGAGTAGAAAAATCATATTAATCTTATCATACAATCTGACGCAGTTGAACAACAGCCAAACTGAATAAGTTATTCAGCTTGTGAATATGGTCATCTTCGCCAGAAAGTCGTGTATAAAAACCGATGGTTTTCAACATTACCATCAAATTTTCATGATTTTTGGTTCTGCATAAAACAAAGTTCAAGTTTTACAGTACAGATATGAAGCAGGTTACGGTTTTCGCCTTGGTCATATTATTGGCCGTCACCACGACGTCTAGTAAAAGAGTTTTAAAAGTCTTCAGCGAGGAAACCGCTACAAAGCCAGAACCGGTACAAACACATATGTTTATTGTATAATAATATTTCTTTTAATTTGCTTTTGAATGTATTACGATTTAGGGAAAACTGTATGCCGGGGTAACTAACCCCCGCGGAAAACACCTACCGGGGAAAACACCGCCCGGGGAAACGATATCCCGGGATAAATGACCCCCCGGGTAAACTGTATAAACGGGGAAAGCACCTGGACCCGGTGAAATATTATAAGGAAATTTGTTTGGTTTTTTTTATTTTTGGGTAGACACATGACATCAGAAGGTAACTTTGATGCGGGAGTGTGTATGAAACTTGAAGGTAACTACGTATTGTCTTTTTAGTTATAGTAGAAAAATATCATGGCTTCTGTGGAGATTATGTAACTAAATGACGCAGGAGATTATAAAACGTCGTATTGGTTTTTATTCTTATATAGCATTTCACCGATTACGCGTACAACTTGTGCTAGGAAGTTGATCATTACTTTTATGACATTAGGAACCGGGAATACGGTTAGTAAGGGCTAAATTCCCAAAAAGTTTTAGATTTAATACTGCGAGGATTACATCTTTAGCTTAAAATTACTTGAATTGCTTATAACACTGAATACTTGTAATATTACAGGACTTTGCTCCAACTTTGGACATTACCAGCAATAGGTTTCACTTGGAAGGTCACCAGGGTTCACGAAATACGGCCTCAAAGGTGAATAATCACATGCTGCTATGCATTATGTTTTACAAAGTTGGAATAACAGTAAAAGTATAAGCCCAAGTGGATTAAAAAAAGTGATTCCCAAAATACTTAGGTGATTCAAAGGATTTTCCTGATAAATGAGAAGACTTTGTCAATATTGTCCCAACAACTTATTAATTTTGGCTGACTAGAACTTTGCACAACTTACAAAATTGACAAAGTCATACTCTATGAAAACGACAGGTGTCTCACGCTAGGCAATATATAAAATTATGTCAGCATATGAATAAGGTACACGTAGATAGGAAAGTATGTGTTCAGTTACTCACATAAAACTTATAAAATGGAATTTTTGGTAGCTAATGATGAAAAAAATACATTCTCATTTGAATTTTGTCAGCAAGCATACTTGCAACGAACAAATGGTGTAAATTGGTGGAGTGGCATGTTAATCGCCCTGATAATTTTTTTATTCTTCTTTTCCATTATTCCGGTTACTTGCACATTGTCACTGGTATTTACTGAAGTTAATCTATTTGAAGAAATATATAATTATTGCGTTCCATTCAATCTTTGTAAATTTTATATTTTATGCATTTAATCAATCCTATCAACTTCAAAGCTACAAGTATTTTTACTGCCTTAATATATATTTCCGGTCAATTATATTTATATGTTCAACCAATTTACTAAATATCACTAAATTATGACTTGTGGTTCATTTGGGGTTTAAATCACAAAACGCCATAAAACTGTTGTAAACCTATTAGGTACACGTTCCTGAAGACTCTCCTCTTTTGATTTTGCGCTTCCCAAAAAAAATTGCGTAAATTTGCTTAAATCCCAACCCATCCCCAAGAAAACATACTAACACAAAAGAAGTAAACGACTTGAAATACTTACTTGTACAACAGCAAGGCTTTATTACCCCGTCACATTGCCCAACGGTGCAATTAACGCCTTTTGTGAAACAATTTTGTCCCTGTTAAAACGGAATTAGACAAAATGCACAAATCCTTGCGAAGAAACAGAATGATATAAAAAAATTGTAAAAAATTGATCTAATTACGCCGTACCACTACATTTGATACAAGGACTAGCGTTGTAACTAGTGCCAGGAGTATTCCAAACCCAGACCAACTTAATTTCACCATTGCTTTTTTTCGTTTTACACAGAGGTTGCTGTATGCTGTGGTGAACTGGTTGGATTAAAGTGTTGAAATTTAAAATAAAAGGACTTATATACAGTTTTTAAGAAGTCAGACGCAGCTTACTTATTAAAGATTTCTTTATTCTGTTACACATTCCTTAAACTCCGTCCAACCAATGGTCTCCGCACTCTCCGCATAACTTCATAGATTAAACGTGTACGACTCGCATTTTTGGTTTCAAGTAAGACTATCGACTATTATTTATTTTTGGTGGGTTCAAGGTCTTTAGGCTGCGGAACAGGAAGGAGACGGGGGGAATAATCTAATCCAGCAACATGGCGACAGGAAACGAAGGGATGATGTGGGATCAATTTCCCCATTAATTTAAGAATTTAACATTTAGTAGAATGCAGGGCTTAAAATTCTTTAACATTACTTAATAGGACTATCCCACCTTGTTCCCTCGCTTCCCACAGCCATGCCTAACAATGTATAACGTACCTTATCCTGTGGTGTTAATGGTGCATAAAATTCCCCCACTCAGTTCCAACTGCCATGACTGGGGGAACACGTTTCCTCATTAATTGAAACTTCGGTTAATTTAGAATCCTTGGATATGAATATACCCCCATGTGCCCCTTTTTCTTCCGCGGTCACTGTATTTAATAGACATAAAGAAAACAAATTTTAAAAATATGAAACAGAGAATTTTGCCACAATAAATTGTTTTGAATAAAAACGTTAGCAGCCATTACACCGGTCCGTGAATTTTAGATCACGACTTAAATTATATCTAACAGCAGTGCGATTATGTTTTTGGGAAAACATGAAGATCAAAATCGGTAAAGATTAGATGAGCTCCATGTTTACACCGTTTACAACGGTTTTTGGGGGCCAGATAAAAACAGATAAATTTTCAAAGAATACCATCGTTTATCATCGTCAACATTAGACGTCATACCCTTTTAACAAAAGTTTACTTTGGTGTTTAGGGAGGTGATAAATTAATAGCAGAAGTACTGGAAGGTTAATTACTCATCGATGACTGGAATCGATTTGGCTTCTTTTTATGCTATAAATTATGGTTGCCGAACAAATGTGACATGAGAATCTGGCCTACTAACATCTCACTTTTTCTTGCATTATATTACCAAACTAATTTTGGAGGTACCTTACTAGCAACCATAGACTGCGGAAGTAGGAAGATGAGGGAGGTGGAGAGAATTGAAACCCCCATCTGAAATTGAGCATTTAGTATTACATGATTTGTAATCAAATACAAGAAATTCTTCTCACCGTGCCCCTATATTCCGCAGTCACTGCAAACCACAAATATGTTTACGGAATGGTTTTTTAACTGTATTTATATTTTCAGTCTATTTCAATAATTTATGTTGAATGCCGCCTATAAAGCTTTATATTAATTGGAATAAGTTCAGGCAAAATAGTTCATATAGTATTGTGATGTAAATATTTCTATTGTGCACTTTTACATTATCAATGTACTTAATAAATTTTGTAAAATTTCTTTGCCAAATAATAACTATGTAAATATGGCCGGGTTCGGTGCAAATTCTGAGGTTCGTGGCCAAGTCGCTTCTCTTGGTAATATTAGTAATGTTTGGTGTGGAAATTTTTCTCAATATCGTGATAACATTGTACCCCTGCCAGTTATCACGAATGATATTTAATTCAGTTATTTCCATTAGTAAATAAATATCAATTTGAATTAAAATCTGAACTAACTAACTTGCTTTAGTTGCTAATACTAACTGTATGTTGGCCATATTCATTCAGTTTTAGCGGATAAATCAGTCACACATTTTAAAGGGTTGATCCTCCATTCGATATTCAAGCGGTCGACCCCAAATGACCATCTTTGAACTTATTTGTGTTGTAAACCATACCTATCGATTGGTGGAAACAGAATATCTAAACATTTTCCCTTCAAGAGTTATCGCGCGCACAGCGGACGGCCGAAAACGATGGAGGAAATTTATATACTTACATAAAATGTGTCTAAATAAATTGAGTTTATTTAGGCACATACTATGCATGTGGCTATATAATTGTATACCATCTACCTTCGCAATTCCGTAAGCACGGTAACTCTTGAAGGGAAAGAAATTTTGAAATTCTGTTTTCACCAGTAGATAGGTACATATAACTAATTGCTTGGATGAGTTCGGAGATGGGCATTTTGAGCCAATCTCTTTAAGATCAAATGTGGGAGGTCAAACCTGAAAATTTTATTCGCGGACTATATCAACAACACTATATGAATGTGGCTACTTTACAAGTTAATATACTTTTATTTGAATACCTACCTATGTCAATATCAATGTCATCTTCCTAACAAAATATTTCTGCTTTACTTTAATAGTAAAGCAGAAATTACTAGTAATTTTTAGCGATGTCAAGAGGAATCTAGTTGTCGTCATCATCACCAAAATTACATGTAAATGAATTTACGGTCAAAACTGTTTAGTTCAAACATTTTGTACCAGAATTTCTTGTCAAGTTGACAATGTTTAATTTTGTTACATGCATGTGCCTCGGTGCATTTTAAGTCCAGCTTTTAAGTTGTGGATATACTCTTATTAGATCAGTTATAACTAAGAACGTAAAATTACCATGTTCGTCGTTTGTATATATCTATATCGTCAAAAGCAGATTCGTTTAATCATTGTCGAATGACCTTGATTACTTTTCAAAGGCTTCTCGCAACATTTTGTTCTATGAAATAAGACTGATGTGCAATGTCTTTTTTTTAAATGTGATGCTAATGCGATTTCTGGATTCACAGAAACGATGCTAAACAATAAAAATTGTCCAATTATCCCTTATCCAGCATCACCCTATTCTGGTTTAAGCTCAACAGAGGTGGCCTTTCTTTTTCAGCTGTGTTGATTTAAGTTTGTATGCTAAAAAGTCAATACATCAAACTGATCTTCAAAATTATAAGGACAAGTACAAGTTTTCAATTCCACATATTTTTCTGATTCTGATATACAGCTTCAGTATTGAAACTTCTTACGCGGTTGAAAAATTGCTTACTTTAGTAGTTTATAATGGAAAGTAATTTTTAAAATACGAATAAAATAAGGGTATCTTGTCATTGAAGGTAAAACTATTCAAATAAATGCTTAAATTTTCATAATACACCTGTTTGTATTATTCGATGTTTGGAAAACTAATACGGCGCAAATGAAACTGAATACGGATTAACTGCAATTTTTTTGTCCTTACAATTTTGGAACTCAGTATATATTCCAATAACTTGTACTAATGTAAAGAAAACATGTCTTAGTATTGAGTACCAAATGATGCAGCGGCTGCATGACAGGGGCAGGGCATATATAAGTTTCCCCAATATGTATTTGCCCCGACCCAACCTTAATGCTCTACCGTTTCCGAAATGATGAGATAGAATAGATATATTTGTCAGTTGCCGTTTCACTTACAAGTTGAGAGCGTACTTGACTCAGATTAGATATTTAGTATCATATTTACAAATTTTACTATATATCATTTCAAAGTCAAAACCTCAATCCTTTTAACAATGTAATACAATCATCTATACAAATTTGTCTCACAAATTATTTTTAAACATCTGTGTAACCTAATTTGATAATCATTTTTATTTGCTAATCGTCAATCGTCAGTATATTTGGTAAATTTAAATAAGCAAAAGCAAAATACAAAGCGAAACATAAGATCCACGATAGGGTAGCAAAATATATCATAACTGCTGCTATCACATGCCATGGTATTATTTTAAAACTGGCAACAACATCATTAGTCATATATCATATTGAACCAGTAAAAACTGGTGAACAAATGGTTAGTTAAAAATCTCAAACTGTTACAAGAGATTGGTACTTTTGTAAATATATGTGACTATAACATAAAATTACGCCATTACCTGAGTCTATCACTAATATATTACTATTACTTATATATCATGCTTGTTCAATTGTTGCTAGTGCGTCTAATGCGTTGCCTTGCTAACTGCTACTAAATATGAATTACTGTTTTCCTCAGTTATTTGTCGTTTTCTATTAGTTGAAACGAAAGTTAACGGAGTGCGCTGTATCAACATGTAAAACAAACACGATATGAACTTGTGATCAGTCCTGTTAGAGTTCAATTTTTCCTTATCTCTGCTTTGTTTATCTGATTCAACTGAAGTTGTAAAAACCGGTTTACCAACAAAACTGATTGGATTTAGTGTATTGATCATTTGTCATACATGCAATTGATTATTAAATAACAGAATGACAGTGAAAATCGGTTTAAATTGAGCTTAAACTTAAAACATACTGCTGAAATGGGTAAATAAACTATTAAATTTAGGTACAAATGTGAAATTTTCGCGATAATGATTTTGCTGATATAATCAGCACTCATATTTGTATCATATATGAGAATCAACCAAACACTGGACAAACATATAATCAGAAACAAGAATATATCCCACACGATAAAACGCGAATGGGTACATTAACTGTTTTGACTTGCTGGTGATATTTAGTTTAATGTACTGAATAACAAGGAGAGTTAGCTTTACAATAGTTATTGTTTACGTAAGTGTATGCTGCTTGAATGCGGAGGAGTGCCAAGTCGGTTATGTAAGCTATCTCGAACTTATCACTAACTACTTATTGTCTGTTAATATGCGAACATGCAACAAAGCTAACTTACCACCTATGTAGGTTTCCTGTTCAAATGGAGTGACGAACCGGAAGGCTGTCCACCTTGTCCTAGCACACATGTAAATTTAAAATGCAAATAATTAGGTCATGACACTTTATCCGAATTCTACAAAAATATGTTTGCAGTGGCAATGTAGCGATAGGGAGCGCATTTTCTCAACGTTTGTATGCAACGGGTTTAACGACTGTGATGACATGAGTGACGAGCTTGACCCTGTAACTAGGAAATGTCCAAATTGTCCAGGGTCTGTTGTAAGAAGCGTAACATTGACATAAAAAATTGGAATTCTAATACATTTTTTTGTGCTCGCATATTGATATATCTATTGTAACAAATTACATGCCATCGTTTCTAAATAGCACCAATGTCCCAGTGGACGCTGTATACACAACAGTACTCTTTGCGATGGAACATTCGATATTCACACAGTAAACTTTGTCGTTTAAAAATCCTTGAATAATTTGATTTTGGTACGTTAACGGTGGAAACATTTTTTTTTACCGTGAAGGACGTGACGATTGCGGTGATAAAAGTGACGAACCTGACAACCCTGATAAATGTCCCGCTTGCTCCTCTGCACGGGTTGAACATATTTAAGAACTTATTTAATGTAAATGTTTTACAACTGAAAAATTAAACTGTGAATTAGTATTGACAATATATATGACATTGCATTCAAACAGTACCGATGTGCCAATGGACAATGCATACCTAACATGTTTGTCTGCAATGGTAAGTTTGTTATTTGTATTTTTGACCTTGTCGGTAAAAGAAAGTGTGCCATTGTTTGGTCTAGTTGTCAAGGGTTGTAATTTTTTTAAGGGTTTCTAATTATACCGCAGGATACGACGACTGTGGCGACAACAGTGATGAGCCAGAAGATCCTGATAAGTGTCTTCCTTGTTTACCTGAACAGGTAAAAAAATGTAACTAACTGGTCAATGTATATCTGCATGTGTACACTGTTGTAATTTTTAAGTGGTTTTTACTAATATGCATATGCCCTTTATATTAAACAGTTCCGATGTACTAATGGGCGTTGCACTGCTCAGGAAAATGTTTGTGACGGTGTGTTTTTATTTATCTTGTCTTATTATGGTTCATATGTCTCCGTCGTATATGTATGTCATATATAAGTAAGGTTAAAAGCTGAACTGTTGTTACTAAAAGAACTAACAACTGCGGGGATTACAGTGATGAACCAGGTTATGACAACTGTCCAACATGCAGTCCAGAACAGGTTAAAAAAATCTAGTATAAAATTAAAGCCAACTTGAAATGTTTACATTACTGTTTGAATGCATGTTATCGTAGTGGAAATGCGCGAATGGAAAATGTATAAGAAATGACTACGTCTGCGATGGATTGGATAGTTGTTGGGACTGGAGTGACGAAGCAGAAGGACTCTGTCCTTGCGCTAAAAATGAACTGAGATGCGAAAAACAGAACGACGAGGGTCCACCAGGAGCTTGTGTTCCACCTGAATGGGTTTGTGAGGAAGACGGTATCTGGGACTGTCCCAAGGGAGACGACGAACAAAATTGTACTAATGGGGATATTATGCCAAAATTACTTTAGTTTGTAATGTTGTATTGACTTACATTGATATTTGCATTAAAATATTTTTTTCTGATAAAATCTCATTTGAATAACTAATACACTCAAACCGATAGCTTGCTCAACGGGTGTACTGACAATTGCAATAAAGTACCAACTTTCGCTCTTGCGTGTTTGCTTACTAACTGGGTAAAAACTTTCTTCTAATTTCCAAACTGTTGTTAATAAAAATTGTCTGTTTATAAAACTACTCGAAACAGTTTGTTGCGTCACAACGCCCAAGGTTGCTAGACGTTGGCGCCGTCGTTGCAAGGGGCAACGTATACTTTAATAGATTCGTTTGTCAGGATCCTCTAGGCTGTGTTTGCGAGTTGCGGCAGTCTGCGAAATCGTCCGAACAACTGGGATTGTTTGCTTGTGTGCAGGAGAGCTGTGTTGTCGGCAATCTTCCTTCCTTTTGGAGCTGGTGAAACCTGGATGAATTCCAACCTGGATGAAGATTGTGATTCCGACCGGGATGAAAACTGGAAAGCGACTGTGATTTGCGAAACTGATTAAATAAAAACTGTTGCTGGTAGAACGTGAGTGAACTGTGAATTGTGAAAATTATTTCTTGACTATTGACTTTTATTTTCACTTATTTACACACAATTTCAGAAAACTGATCCCTAACTAATTTGTCCCTATTTTAACTATTTTTACAGGACCCGGGATCTACCAAAGAAAGATCTACTTGCTGCTGCCGTTCTACGCTAGCTTTCAGCAAAAGTGCCAGGAAAATACGGAGCACAAAAAGCTAAGGACCGTGGCTGGTAGAAAAGCCATTAAATGCATAAATCGTCCTTCATGCGTTTTTGAATGACCAAAAACGTATCAATATTCTTAAAAAATGAAATACCATAATTGCTTTTTAATGTAATTTGAGTTAATGAAATTCACCGTGTCATATTCCTTCATTCAAGCCATTCCATTTCACCGAGCTGAACATTAAGCACCACGAAGGCTGGCGTGGTCATAAAACATAATAATATATAATAACAAGTAATTCGTGTCTTTCATTCTCTCACTTTCTCGGATAACTTAGATTCCCTTTCTTCCTAGGCTTTCTAAAGGCCTTGAATTCTAGATCATTTCATTTTTCATAGTCATTTTCAGTAATTAACCTACTTTTTAACATGATTATCGATTATGGGAATAAAACTTGACTAAGTCGTAGTAGTAGTGTAGTAAACAATGAAGGAAGGATTGTTATTCCTTTCTGCACGAGTATTTAATTCCTTGCTTTAGTTGGTTCCTTTGCAATGGCAACCCTTTTTAAATAAGTTTGGTTTTCCGGTCTGATCTTTTATACATGACGAAACAGGTACATTCCTGCACTTTAAGACCTTAATCAATCCTGAAGGCCTCACAATGGAGACAGATACCATATGCGAGGTTAGGGCGTGACTAAAGACTCTTCATGTGACCACTAGGAATGTTTGGAAATGTGTTCGTACTTTACGTGACCTACAACACCCCATTCTGACTCTCTAACGAGTAGCGACGGTCACGATTTACTAGTACTGTTACTCTTAAGCTGCCAAACCGTAGCTGTAAATACAAGTATTCATAAGCTTGCATTTTCGTTGTTTGGCACTTTGGAAATCGCCTACTCACTTGAGTTTCTTGTGAAGATGGACGAAGTTAATAATTACTTGGTCTGGTTTCCCAAACTAATTATTTAACTAGTACGAATTTATTGATTACTCGGCTACGTATTTAAAAGTGGGTTAATAATATATGGATTAAAAATATTATATTCTGCAAATGTGGGCGGATATTTAAATGTTGTTACGAAAATATTATTTTGTGTGGGTAGCCAATTAAGAAGTCTCATTCACTAAGGTGTCACTTGTAAATGATAAATGAGTATTGCATGTGTTAAACTGCATCATACATGTATTTTGAGTATTGATTATGTCTTGATAAAAGTGACATACTAGTTAAATATACTATTAATGCTTAATTTATTATAATATCAATATTGTTTTTTCACAACAGTTAAAACTTATAGCTTATAATAATATATAATATATAGCTTATACGTGGGGCTTACCAAAACTTTTGACGCGAATTGGTTTGCAAATAACTCCGGCGGATTTAAATTACTAAGCATGTAAAGTATAAAGGTCGATAGAGCATGTCTTGCGCTTTCTAGTGATATGTCATACTTGGCATGAGATGCTTTTGGTGAGGGATAGTGGCAATCTATAACAAAGACAAAATTTTTTACATTTTCAAAAGGTCACGTTTTTTGGAGTTTTTTAAAATTTTAACTCAACTTTGATAGAGCGTATCTAGTCGTGAAATTTGATGTAGCAATCAAGTTATATACCATTAGATAGAGAATTTCATGGGCTTTCCAATAGGAGGTTATTTGATAAAGTTTTATTGATCTATCAATGAAAAATGAACCATTATCTGAAGGACCTCCGACCATCCAGGTGGTCTTTAAAAGTTGTGACGCCCAGTATCATGAATGCTATAAGGGATTTGTTGGCGGAGTTCATCTATAAAGATACTTCTTTGACATGCGAAGCTTATTCGTGCAACTTTAAACAATAAATATCTGCCTGCATTAAGAAAGTCACCAGTGGAATGTAAAATCCCACATTTTTTTACTACTATTTTTACTAATACTAATTCCGACTAGTGACACTCTAACAGTAATTACATAGATTATACACGACATGAATTTAGTGGATTTGTGTGATTTGATTTGCAGGCCCATGGTGAACACATCTGTACCATTTTTGTTTTTAAAATCGATTAAACCAATGCGTATGACGACTGTGAACTCAGACCAAAATTTAAAAAAGCGTGAAAAAAATGGAAAATTAAGATTTTTTTTTCGGAGCCCGGCATTCTTCAAAGGATACGTTCAAACCAAAGAGTGACATATCATTAGAAAGCCCATGACATGCACTATCTATACGACTACTTTTGGTGCACAGTGATTTACATTAACGAGAGATATGGCTAAACGAAGAGGCGTCAATAAATTTGGTAACCCCAACGTATAATAGTGAAAGTAGCTTATAATGCAATTAGTAAAAACAACCGATACTTATCTCATTTAGAAATGTAGCATTTAATGTTGGGCTGATTGAACTCAAGTGAAACACCACTTAGCTATATTGAACATTTTATACACTTTTGAGGGTTGTTTACAAACAAGTGAATCACTTTTAATAACGTTTATCTCGTGCCGAGCTTTCATGCAAGTGTTAGTGTGACATTTAGATGTTTGAATCGAGAAGACTCTTGGCTTTCTATTGATATGGTACTTTAGAGCTTCGATGCTAAATGCTAATTTATGTAAACAATTGAAACCTCTAAATTTCCTTTTTAAAGTGTAACTACTTTGGTCTAGGTGATCCATCCAATTTTCAATTTCCATTGATATATGATAGCCGCTAGTTAATGCTATTTAATGTTAGAGAGTCCAGGGTGAGTTCATTAAAATGAAATAAGATTTTAACTACTGTACCGATTTTCACAACGAGAAAAACGTCACAAAATTTACGTTACAACGTTGGAAACTTACCAAAGGAAGTAACCATGAAAAATTAACGGACCACAGACATTTTTCACTGGTCGCACTTCAAACCTTGAGTAGCACATCGTTGCAACGCATAATGTCGCCTTTATCCAAATATATATACACCTTAGCTGCTGCATAAAACAGCGCGACGAGATAACCGTCATCAAAAGTGGTTCACTTCTTTGTAAACAACCCTCTTGCTTTACAACAGTTAGTATATATAAGTAGAATAAATATTTAAATCAATGTATTTGGAAAGAACTTATGATCTAACCATTAGTGTATGCTTCATTGCCTTTAGTAGTATTCACAACCCTAAAATGTTTTTAAGCGTAATAAAAATTTTCCTCTGCAGTTACATTCTTAAATCTAATTTTACACAAACGTATTTACATTCAAATATAATATTTTATCTGTCGCTGTCAAAGCTATGAATTTTGTCAATCGTACAAAACTCAAAGTTTAAATCATCCTCTCGAATTATTATCTTGATTGATTTAATTGAAACATCATGTGTCTTATCATACGATCTGATGCAGTTGAACAACAGCCAACCTGAATAAATTATTCTGCTTATGAATTTGGTCATCTTCGCCGCATAGTCGTATATAAAACCTGGAGTGTTTATTATTACGACTACATTTTCTCGTTTTTCCGTTCTGCTTATAACAAAGTTCAGCATTTAAGTGTTACTATACTGAAATGAAGCAGGTTACGATCCTCGCAGTGGTCATACTGTTGACCGTCACAATTACGTCTGCTAAAAGAGTTTCAAAAGTCATTGGCGATGAAACAACTACGGAACCTGAACCGGTACTAATACATTAGTTTATGGTATATTATTCTTTCTTATGATTTGTTTTTCAATGTATTATGATTTCTAACAAAACTTCTAAACAGGACTGCATGCCCGACCATGCACACGGTTGCGAGCAAGCTTCGGACTGTTGTAGTAATCGTTGCAAAAATGAAGTATTTATGGGAGTTCCTTTCAATCTTTGTTGGCCTGCTGGGGTAACATATTCATCAACACAAACTATATTTTTGTCTTAAAAGATTTACAAAACAGTATATGTTTGTATAAATATACATATATGAATCGGTTTTGAATGTATTACGAATTTTAACAAAACTTCAAAATAGGAATGCTATCCCGACCGGACATATTATTGCGGCCAAGATTCAGACTGTTGTAGTGGTCTTTGCCTAACTGAATGGTTTATAGGCGGTCCTTACACTGTTTGTGGACCTGCTGAGGTAACAAACTATAATGAACACAGTTTCGAATTTTTTTTGGCTTAAGAGATTTACAGTTAAGAATACATATATGAATTGTTATTGTAGAGTTGCCGACAAAACCGTATGGAGTGCGACCGAGACAATCAATGCTGCAGTGGTCACTGTAAGCTATTTTTGTTTAAGAATTACTGTGTCGAACAAATTGGCAGCACTTAAAAGACTTCACAAACAAGCTATAATAGTTTGGTTTGTTTGTGCTTACGAATGTACGCATTTATATGTTTTTTCTTGAAATGCCATAATTGAATAATTAGTATATCTTAACCGATACTATTGTTGTCAAATATATTGAAAATTGCAATATATAACCTTCCAAGGGACAATAAATAAGAATATTCAAAAGTACTAAAAACTTGACTGAATGACTATAAGCGGAAGCATTTTAGATGTGCATGACTTCAAAACGGATGAACAAGATATTAAAATGTCAATGGCGACAAATGATGACATTGTAGATGGTGTATACGTATACCCTACTAATAACGTCGTAGCACACGATTTCATTTATCTTAAGGACGGGACGAACCAAATAATTTGCACGAAGAGAGGTGCATCTCTACTAAACCGTAACTCACGATTGCTTGCTAAATATTGTCAGTTTAGGTTTCCGGAAACGTTTAGTTTAGTTTAGATGAGTTCTCAAATTGAAAATATTATAAAGCTAACTCTATTATTAAATCTTGTAACAAGAAACAAACAGTGGAAACTTAACTACCGCCTACGTTCCTGCGAAGCCTAGAGCATAACATTTGTAATACTAACACCTGTGTACGTCGGTGACGTCAGCTCTTAGGCAGCTTCCCGTGATGGTCGATGAAAATCCAACAGAGAATGGTTTGGTTGATAAGATGCGCTGATAACGACGCTTAATCTTATATTCCAATAGCAAAATGCAATGAGATTTGGTTACCATTAGTAAAGGCATAGAATAAACCGGCCTTTAAAAATGCATACATCGCCACCCAGATCAGCACAGATTGGTCAGTTATAAAACTACTAAAGTGCAAAAATCGTCCCTCATGCAGTAATCAAATTTTTATAGGAACAAATTACAATACTGAAATTATTCACATACTCAGATTAGAAATTATTCACATTTAATATAATTGAGTTAATTTAAGTTAATACAATCCATATATTAAATTAAGTTTAAATCATGATAACTGTCACAAATGGTATGATTCAGCACAAATAAATAAATATATTAGGAAACAACTTGAACAATTTGAAGCAAACGGCATTAATTCGCATTGTCAGAACACTTCTGTAAATTCTGCAAAAATACGAAAAAATGTCATTAAAAAAACTTTCAAACCATTACCACTTATATTTGATACTAGGGAAAACCCGTCCCGCCAAGAAAATGGCGGGAATCTAGGCGTTAATATGTAACAGCAGTATGTTCATTTTTCTGTTCTTGTAGAATAAGATTCAAAGTGTTCTGTTTTAGCTTAATTATATGCAAATGGACCCCTAGGGGCACTCGGGGGTTCAATCTGGTTTCAAATTCGAAATCTCCGGGGTCAATAACCCATTTTCTCTGATTTTGGTCATCCTGGCTTCACAATTTAAATTGACGCGATGGGGGTAGATATTCACTGGTTTAATGGTTCTTTTGTGATTCCTGATTATCGTAAGCATTTCTTACTGTCTTTGTAGCATTATATTCAAAGTTGGGGTTCTTGACCTAACCACATACAAATTGACCCAATTGGACACTCGGGGGCTCAATCTGATTTCAAATTCGATATCTCCGAGGTGGAAAACCGTTTTGCTCTGATTTTGGTCCTCCCGGCTAATCAACTCAATTTGACCCCATGGGGTGGGGCTCTCCAATTTTAACTCCAAATGTCTCCTAAAATTCCTTCCAAAGTTAACTCCAAAATGCCCTCAATATATCCCACTAAAGTACCCTCAAAAGATCTCGCCATAGTTACTTCCAAACATTCCAATAAAGTACCCTCCAATGATCTCTCCAACGATATCCCGAAATACCAATACTACCTCCAGAGACATTTTCAAAGAATCTCTCAAAGAGCTTTTGTACTTTTCACCGAGTTTGAGCTCATTTGGAGGTATTTAATCATTTGACCTTTGGTGACCTCCAGAGGTCACAGGGGTCAC
>JAHZNB010007448.1:0-12353 GCA_027744295.1 Callyntrura guangdongensis | reverse complement strand
GCAAGTAAAACAACACCGTATAGGAAAATAATTCAATGCATTAATTTACTGAAAACTTTTGGGATCAAACATGTTTGCTGAAACATTAAACTTAGGTATTTACAGTTCCGGAAATGGAGAACATCAAACAACTTGCGGAGATTTAATTTAATGTGCAAAATTGGTCAACACAAGAGCACATCATTAGCTTTCACTTCATATTTTGATTTTTTCACATTGTTCAACGCGTACTACTACTAAAAATGCAAAATTGACTTTGGTTCGTATTGTTTTCCTTTCTATCCCAGTTGTCATTTGTTCCTCTTTTTGGCTTGTATTACTGTTAGGTACTTTCTAAGCTCTAAACCCACATTGTAGGTATAGTAAAAGTTCCCTCTTCTCTTCTGCTCTATTGTACATTACCATCAACGCCACATTCATATAGAGTTTCTGCAGAACTCCTAACTAAATGCTAAAAGCTATTTTTTCATGTTGCCCAATTTCAAATTTTCATTTTTCACCATTTCTTCATAGGCAAATGCCCTCAACACCAGGTCCTGCAATGTTGGAAACAGCGAAGGTACGAAGTACGACAAGTTATATAAGGCAACGACGGTTTAAGCACCGCATCTAAAATGAATGACTGAATGAATGGGTTACAAAAACCTGATTTGATCTCCAGTGCGTGGTTGTTAGTACAGAAAAGAACATCAAACGCGTATAACTTTACTACAGTCACAAGGAGAAAAGGCAGCCACTAAAAAAGGTACACGCCAAACCAGACCACTTTCTCTCTCTCTCTCTCTCTGCCTGGTAGTACAATACATAATGTGCGCACTGGTAGTGTAAATGTACAACATCTGAGATTGAGAGTTGAGAAAAAGATGAATTATTCATTTCCTTTCCACCATCCATCTATAAAGTCTACGTGTGCTCGAAATTCTTGCACCCAGCAAACACATGCACACGTACATTTGTACATATTATACCTAAAAATGTGTTTATATCATTGCAGCGTTTTCAAAATACTATCTTTATTATCAAATATCCATCTATATATCATTCATCCGTCTTCTGCTGCTCCCTCCACTCGTAGTAACCTAACTATCCCATATCCCACCCAACTCCAGAGAGCAATCTATGGAACTGCTAAATTTTTCTTTGTCGTGCTCTGCTTTTCATTCTTGTATAAACTGCATTTTTAAAGGTTCAGATTCTATTTCCTTTCAAAAACGGCATCACTTTTTTTATGCTGACTTTTTATTCTTCCTGCTTTTTTCCTTTTTAGAATTCTTCTCTTGTGAAATATTATGCAAACGCCTTTTTCCCTTTTTTCTTTCTTCACTGCCTGCACGACTACCCATCACACATTCACGGTGGCAGGAAAAGACTCAATCGAAATTATTATGATTATTCCCATTTCTCCGTTTTTACAGTCTTCTCAGGTAGGGTACATACGGCAAGGCGCAGGCAGATATATAAGTACATCCTTTCGACAACACGCAAGCACAGACACACTCACTGCCAAAATAGTACTCTCTCGGCGTCTTGCAGGTACATAACCCTTTCCTAATCCGAACTGACTACTACATCGTCCCGCGATACTTTTCATATTTACATTACGATTGCTTACATTTCTCGCTAGCATTTTCCCGTAAGTGAGATGAGCCGGCACATGATCCGGTTTCGTTCGTAGCGCCTTGATAAACCATTGTTCAGCTTCTTCCGGTTGTCCATTTCTGTAGAGCGCTTCACCCAACGAGTTGTACACCGCCTGGAAAATAGAAAAGAAAACAGGCCACATGTACAGAATGTTCATAAGTAATGTCTCTATGTATATACCTTAGTAAATGTTCCCTGTTCTGAGGAAAATGATCAAAAATATTATTATATTATTCGTAATTTATATTCTTGATCCATATCTAAATTGCGAAAAAAAGAATGAACGTTCTACCGTCTTTCATATTTAATGCATGCTCAAGTACAATATAATTTTCTTTCAGTTTTCTTTTTGTGCTGAAATATTACAATGGAAATACTATTATGTATTTCAAATGAGACGAGGGCGGAATATTTGCTTGGGATCAGGACTCAGGACGGTGGTGGCGGTGATGTGGTGGCAGTAACAGAACAGAAAACCATTAGACCATTAAGAAACGAGAAAGACAGAGAAAGAAGAGGAGAAAAAACGCAGAAAAGGGAGAAAATCGACTTTGTTATATTATCATACACTTCTCCAGCCAAGTCAAGTCAAGTTATGCCCTGCCACTGCCATTACCAACCAGCCATAGCCAACTCACACCAAAAGCATGAGGACTGCGCATATTACCATCATCAACCATATGCCTGGGCTCTTGGTTTGGATGGTTGCCTTTTCCTATATTTGATGTCGGACAAGAACGCATAAATTCTTTGAAATGAAAATAATAAAGTAATATGCCACTTGAGTTTTTTTGCGTGCGAGTTCCCTTACGTAAATATAGAAATTGCTCTGCGTATTGTATGTGCATGGGGTTTTGGGGTTGTAGTAGTGTATACACACTTGACACACACACGTTATGGAGTTCTACACGAGGGGACTTCCACAGGAGAAGTATGTATGTATAGGAAGTACTTACCACACTCTAGAACAAAATTAAGATGTCCATACTTCATAACTTACAAAGGAACCAAGGCATATTCAACTTGAGGTTTTTCTCTTTGTTGAATTCTGGGAATAAAAATGAATATAAAAACAAAATGTTATGATAAAAGATAAAAAACGATTTTCCAGCCTGTTTCTGACTGGAGACAGAGGACCAGAGAAAATTTGTTAAAAAGGGAAATATTGTTTTTTTC
This sequence comes from Callyntrura guangdongensis, assembly GCA_027744295.1. Taxonomy (NCBI): domain Eukaryota; kingdom Metazoa; phylum Arthropoda; class Collembola; order Entomobryomorpha; family Paronellidae; genus Callyntrura; species Callyntrura guangdongensis. The sequence goes on along the minus strand of JAHZNB010007448.1, from coordinate 9,536 downwards.
CTAGCTTTGCCGTCCTGAATATTTGCAGCATTTCAATTTTTACTATCATTTTGTGTCCCATTTCCAGCTATAAAAAGTATAAGTGATAAGCTAAAGAGATCCGGCACACATGTTTATATTTTCTTTGCATTTTAAAAAGAATCTATGGTCGTTATATTTTAAGAGGGAAAATAAATAAATTTTGTTGGAAGGCGGAAAACTCCGAATTGAAAAGAGGAAAGGGTTAGCTGTTAAAATAATAAGCAATAAAAATAACAGCAAATGACAAATGAAGGAATATAAAACAAACTGGGGGATTGTTTTGAGAGAAACAAAAAAAATATGAAAAAGTAACCGCGGCATAAGTGCAGTCGACATGAAAGTTTCATGGTTGTTTTTTGTTTCTCGCTGCATACGGCACTTTTTGCAGGACCATCTGATTTTTTTGCTATTTCAACTCAAAGGAAGTTTCATTTCCTTGAAAACCCCTTCTCCATCGGAGACATGTTTCTGCCGTTGATATATTACGATTTCGATGTAATTGTTCCTGCTCTTCGAAAAACCACAACTAAAAATGAACTTTTACAAGTATCCACTTCCAAAATATAAAAGAAGAAAATACTAACAACAGGACAACATAACAAATATATAAATACCTACTTGGCTATTATTAAATGGCTTCCACTTCCCCCACTGCCACTACTGCTGCCAGGCTTTTAAAAATACTAAAATATTTGTTTTTTCTACTCTTTTTTTTGTCTTTTCCCGCTTTGCCATATGGAAGTATTTATGAATGTCTGTTTGTGGCAGTTTTTAGACTGAGAGAAATTCAAATATAAGAAAAAACAGCAGCGCTTCTCTAGTCTCTACCATGAGAACTCTTGTTTTCGTTGGGTTGCCTCTTTTTTCAAGACACTTCTCATGACATACGACTTCTTGTTTCTCGCATGACAAAGTCAAGTGAGAGTGCATTAGTCGAAAGAGAAAAACAAGAAAACTCCATAATATAATGATCACCGTATAAGTGGATAGTGGGTGTACGGTTATCATTCTGGGAAAAACAACAACGCATCCAGTAAAAATCCAATAATATTTCAGACCAGAAGCGGGGGACCGAGTTTACCCAAACAAGCATGAAAATAAGAAAATTTCTAAATGTGTATGTACGTACGTAAATGGAGGAAGTGAAAGTGGAGAAAGTCACTCTAGTCATTGATTATTACGTTATAAGTTATAAGTATTTGTTCCTCTATTGTATTTATTTGTGTGGGCGCACAAATGCAACTTTGTAGGCAAACAACGTGTGGTAGTGGTGGTTAGTAAAATATACATGGTGTGAGCTGGTCATTTTTATATACGATTTCCTCTTTGAAATATAAATTTGAACATTCGAATTTTGTGAATAAAATATTTCTACCAAGGTATTTATATTTTAAAGAATATCTTCTCTCCAGCTAACTTTTTTCTGCTTTAACTAAATGCAATGCATCATATAGACTGTGTAGTAGACACCAAGTCGGAGACAACAGGAAACATAGGTCACAGCACACGCTCTCAGATACAAAGAGGATATGAACTTGAACAATGCAAGAATACTTAGGCCACTAAAAAGCTCATCCAACTGGACAGCAAACTTCTCAAGAGTAAAGGATATGTTCAGTGACCACATGCAGGAAACAGGAAAATGGCTTGTAAAAGAAAAAGCCAACGAGGGGAAACCAAAAAATATGAGGAACATGTCATAGATTCATATACCATATACCACATACATTATACACACATCAACCACAGTATCTCTCACAAGCTGTATGAAGGTACTAGTGAAGTAAAATTTAACTTATCACATTTTTGGTTTACGTTCGCAGTTGACGTAACCGATCTGAGAGCGCATACAGAAAAATTGCCTGTCCATGTGTATCGTCTTGGCTAATCTGAAAATCTTTTCTCTCAGTAAGCATTTCATGCTACGAAAGCGATTCCCTCTACAACAACCCAGAGGAACACACAAAGCCAATGCCCTTGAATTGACTTGGAGTACTTTTTATCACCACACTGTTCTTCACGTCAACTGACGATGAGAGCGGAAAGCAAATAATGGACAAATATTATTAAGGTTTAACTTGTGAGGAGAAGCGAACACAAAAACTACTACATCCCACACAACAGATACGACGACACAACCCACACACACACACACCATGTAATACACAAGTTTTTTTGTCAAACTTTTCCCTAAAAACCCTTATTTCTTCTTATTTTCCTTTCCCTTCCGCTCATGGAGAAAGGATGGACACGACGACGACGACGAGTTACTCAACAACATTGTTTACCTATGTCATTCCCCTTTTTCGTGTTCGTTAGATAAAAAACATCAGCAGATGACGATATCATATCAGTGAGCGTGTTTTCTTTTCGATTTGACCACATTCTACAGAGTAGACACCACTAAATAAAGTAACCTTTTCAATTCCTATAATTGTCAAACAGAAACGGGGGAAAACTTTCTCCTTCCCCCTTCTCGTAATGGTGCAACGTTGCTTTCCTTGTTTATCTTCGAAAAAGATGTACATACATATCTACACCTACAATCTACAAAAAACCAACACAAAACAAATACGAAATGTGTAGAAGTCACTTTTACAAAACCTTCTTTAGTTTATATCTATAAAATGTTGTCAGTTACAGAAATTATTGGTAACGTTTTAGATTGTTAAATGGGAACATACTGTTGTTGTAGAAGACCATCCCATAGTAAACTCTCGCCTTTCTTATGATGCAACTCTTATGAAAACAACAAAGAAAGTACCTAACCAACATAGATTATAAAGTTGACTGATGTAATTGGAAATGCTCTTCTAAAGATCTGCATAACTTCCTATCCGATTTGGGAAATGAAAAGAAGATGCATTGTAATGGCCGGTCTTTTTGTGTCATGAATCATGAACATATGACCAGGGCGCATATATATCTGCACCCTTCCCTTATATAAGCACTCATGTGGCCACTTAGGTTGATTATACAACTGGAAAATAATATTGCTTGTTTACAGATTGGATTTACGCGTCGTTTGGAAGCAACAACTAAAACCTATCAAAAGCTAACCTGTTTCTGGGAGTAATCCGAGGGCATCAACTGAACAGCCTGTCTGTACACCCCAATTGCTGCTCTTGGGTCATCTTCATCTTCCACAAGGAGCTTTCCAAGTCTTAAGTAGGCCGACGTTTTTGCTTCCAGATGGTTCCTGAGGTCCTTAATTCCTTCGTCAGAAATGCTCAAGCAGGTTGTATACAATTCCCTGGCATCTGCGATCCGACCCAATCTAGTAAGTACCTGACCAGCGTTCACGTAAGCGGCTGTAATTAAGTAAAGTACAGAAAGACACAAGTTAGCAATAAATATTCAATCTAACATTTAGCACATTTTCTTCTTCTGGCAACAAACAGTAATATTTTCCTCATGTTCATTTATCCCTTACGGCAGTATCATTTTTACGAATTTCCCCATAAACGTATGAGTATTCTTAATGAAAATAAATGGCGAAAGTAATTGTTTTAAATACTAATTTGACAGCAGGAGACTAGGGTCTCGAGATTAAAAGGTAAGATCAAATTAAGGCGTAGTAGGGTGCAATGGAGTGGAAGATTCTTTCCAGCTGGCTACCATTTTTTTCTGAGCCTGGGTGGAGCAGACAGACCCAAAGCACACTCACACATACAGAAAGAGTGTGGCATAGCAAGTCCTCCGAGCTCCTGTCCCTTTCAATGACATAACACATATCGCACACTGTTGACTGTGGTCATTAAACAAAAGAAACATAATCCAAACCACAAAAGTTACACGCGCTATTATGTACTATCCCAGTGTGTTCACGTGTTCAGGACGCTTACACCTCCCATTTTCTTCATTTCTGGAATTTTTATGTACGTGTGCACATTTTCATGTGGTCGTTTCATTTTTAGTGCTGTTTACCTATACGGTGACGATGAAAAAGCTCCGACGAAAAAAAAAAAATTTCATACAGTGCTGCAAGCTGGACTTTTTCTAGGAAACGACGTACGGGGGAAAATAAATAAATACATGGGAGGTATCAGGGAGACGGATCTCGGCTCTGGACTGTGAGTGAACAGTGTGGCAAGATGATGCAAGAAAGAAGTAAATCTAAGTTAATGCCAAGATTCCCCAAGTCCTTTCACATTACGTTACGTAATGTCATGCCATATAAGTAGAGCCACATACTGAGAAACCAGACCAAGAGAAAGCTGAGCTTCATGCACACCCTGGTGTTTATCTAAAAACAGGGGAGAAATAAGGAGAAAAATAATAATGTAGCTAAAAAAAAGGAAGCCTACCACGAAAAGTGAAATATATTGCGGTGGTGGCGAACTCTAATGGACAATTGCCATTTGTTGCGTAATATTGAAGAAGAGGATTTCTTCCACTAGCGGTTCTACTAGTACTACCAAGCATCAAAGATTGTTGTTCGCACCACCGTAAGAAAATGCAACAAAAAAGTACGAGCAGGCAGGTTCCCAAAGATTTTTATTTTCTGGCTACTACGCGCTCGTCTTGGATTAAGATATATTAAAGTAATATCAAGTGGATTGGCTTGTCTGGAGCGGAAGAGAGAAAAAAGGGGAAAGGGCATGAAACACAAGGTGGTGTCAGCAACTCTTACCAAACAAACTCGATTCCCGTAAAACATTACGCGCTTATAGCCAGTGACGCTCGCACTACAAAAATTTTTTAAATTAAGAAAGATTGCACAGAGAGGAAAAATACGGAGTACCAAAAACACGTACAAGGAAAACATGGGAGTCTCTGCGCAAAATGAAAAAGATACCAGGGTTCACCCTGTGCCGTTTTAGGAAATGCTTAGCAAATTTAGAGAATATGCTGCTACTTCGTTCGCTCTTAAGAACAGATTTACTTTCTACGGGTTTTCCTGAATGCTCTTTCTCCCTCTCTGTGGTCCATTATCATTTTACCCATTAGCCTTTCTTAGTATTCATTACTTCTTTAAAGTAGTTTCGTATTAAAAAAGTAATCAAAACTCGTCCACAATTCACGTCATACCATGTTTTAACCTCTTTTCACCGGAAACAGCATCCCACGTCAAAAAAAGTTTCATTTTTGCCGTGTCTTATGTAGCAATCTTCATAAATGCTGAAAAGTTACATAAAATTGTAAACAACCAGCAGTTTTATGTACAGAATAGCTTGTTGTGTACTGCGCATTCTAAATTTTCCACGTAGCAAGTTTTCTTACCTCATTTTCAGAGTCATAGACATTTCCGTCTAAATCTAAACAACCTACGTATCGTAAATTCATTTCTTTCTAAGCTGCAATGGCTAACATATATGTTTGCGCAGTTTGCAAACAAAGTGGATTAATCCAAACCGTCCATTTTTGTATTTTTTCCCTTTCTGTGTCCATTACTAAACACGACATGGTTATTGCTTCTATACTAAGAGACGAGACAAGTTGAGAACGTTAGTTTGTGTCAATTTTCTGGTTTCTATCCCCAGTGATACGAATGACCTCACCAAGTTCATCAGCACAAATAATGACACCGCCAGGATGTTTGCACACACTTTCTCTCAAAAGTTAGAAACTAGAATACTAGTTCTTTCTACAGTCGTCTTCTAAGCAAGCTGTTTTTACTTTTCCCTTTCTCTTTACACTTGTCGAAATTTAGCGACTTATGCTTCTCTATTGATGCCATTTTATTCTCGCTCCAGTTTTCTATTAAATTACAATGAGATGAGAAGGTATACAGCAAATGGTAACGGAGTGTGAGAGGAAAAAAACACTAGTGAGCTGAATACCAGCTTGTAGAGGTATACATCCCACACACTCTCACCATCTAACAATTTCGTCATCCTCCTCCTTAAAACAGAAGCATCATCATCAACATCGTCTTCATCACAGGAAAAGTATGTTGTAAAGAACAAGCTTTCCTACTTTAACTTTATTTGATACGCTTTTATATTATTCTACGTATCTCTCCCCTCCTCCTCCAATGCTCTCCTCCATTTCCTTTCTTCTTTAATAGGAGAGTTGCAATTTCTCCCTGTCATGCATTCATGTCCTTTCCTCTTCCTCTTTTGCAAACAAAATACTCTCAAAGAGAGCGTGTGTGTGTGAGAGAGAGAGAGAGAGAAAACATGGTTTTGTTGGACAAAAACTGCATCTCAGGATTTAAGCTATGATTTTGTAGGTACAATTCTTATTTTCTTTCTTTTCCGTTTCTCTGCGCTTCTTTTCACCAGTCTTATATTTGGCGTTTACGTGTTTTTCTACGAGTTCTTCATAGAAATTATGTGGCAAGGCATCGTCATTATCATCATCATGTACACCGTCCCTGTGTCCTTTTTCGTTAAGTCCACATCCCAAAACTATAAATGGAGCAGTAGGATCAAACAACAGTGGCAGCAGTAATAGTGCTAGTGGGAGGAGAAATCTTGACTTGTTAAGATTCCAGTCAACAAGGAGGAAGCGTCAAAAAGGAAAGTCAGCTTGGCAATATGCGGATGGAATGTACCACATTAGACGTGTTTTCCCCTTTACAAATATTCTGTATTTTGGGTTGATATTGCTGCCGAAATAGGCACTAAGCTCTCTCTTGCTCTCTCCTACACGAAATTTATTTTCAACTTTGGTACCAATGTCTTTTTCATTCATCAGGACAGCCTTTTTTTTACCAGACTGTGTGTATGTGTACAGTGTTTGCATTAGTTTACGTAACACGCGTGAAAAGGACTATGCGCAACTTGACTAACTATAAATAAAGTCTGCTTACAACAAGGCTTCTTTAGAGAAATAGCAGATTCGTCTCTACGCTGCTGTTGCTACTACTCTTCCTCTTTCCTCTGGTAAAGTAAATATTCTCAAAGTAGGGCACTAATAATAACGATGGAATGGTACCAGAGAATAATACGACAAGGAAGACGTGGAATTAGAAAAGAAGAAAGAATGAGAGCGAACGAAAAATTGCGTATTTTCTACTTTTGACTTGCCTTTGTATTACAAAAGTGAGGGGGAGAGAAAGACGCTATTATTATTACGAACACTACTATTGCTTCTATTATTATTATTATTTGTCCATGTTTGTGCTCGGCGTATAGTAACTATCTGCTCCAGAGCGTGCTGGCTGGGCTGTGTGTGCTGCCAGTAATCTTCATCATTAACACCCAAGCATGTCTCCTTCTGGCGCGGCTGTGATCTTTAAAAGCAGAGTCTGACGAGGCTTTTGCTACCAAGAAAAAAGGAATTAATATCCAAGAAGAAACCATCAATTCATTTGCTTCTTTCCACTCTTCAGCTTCAGCTCCCATTTTTGCCGTGGAAGCTTTCCTTTATAATACTCTTTTGCGAATTACTAACGACTACACAAAAAAGTGTTGGTAATTGAAAGAACTGCTCAGCAGATGACGGTAATTTCATCCTGACTGCGATGTGCATATATACATGTGTGCGTACACATACACATTATGGGTTTGGAGAGATTATTTATTCTTGTTGTTAGATGTATTGTCTGGATAAAAAGTACGTCGTACGTCTACAGGGAAAGCATAGCACTGCCTCAGATACGTATGTAAATAACCACGTTTCGTAGAAAACAAAAGAGAAATTTGTACAGGGGGTCTACGTAAGAATCCAGACGAGGTCCCTCACACTGCAGGAACATAATCGAAACGTGATGGAAGCTGTGTGTGTACAAATGAAAGAAAAGCGTTGAGGAAATCTACCGCGTAATTACGCACGGACGGACAAGGAGGAAGGAAAAAAGCGCAGTGAACTGCGGCTGCTAAACCCCTTTCCCTGCTGTTGAGCAAAGAAGAGTTGTACACGTAGAATAACAAATAGCAGAGGAAAACATGATGGTATGAACGCAGAGGTCAGACACCGTACAAAGGAAAAAAGTTTATGCTGGTGATGATGGAGACGACGACGAGGACGATGCTGATCATGATAGGAACTTAAATTGTATTAATTTGTGTACTTTTCCCTTCCCCATATTTTCACTTGAAACCAGAAAATTCTCTCTTTTCATTTGCTCATTCCCAGTCTGTAATTACACTGATGAAGTAAAAGGGAGCAAAAAAGGAGTTTTAAGGGGAAGAAGAAGGTATGAGAACTGGCTGCAATTTTTAGACACGTGCCCTCCTGCTTGTGCTCACACACGGAATCCCAAAAAAGATACGAGCTATGCATATATATTATGGTTACATGCTCGCATGTATGTAACACGAGGAAAAGTTAAAGTTAAGTAAAAACAGGAAATTGTCGTAAATTCTAGTTTAAAACTACAGCATTTTCAACTTTCCTTTTTACTATTGTTGTGTAAGTGTAGGTGTGAAACAGAAAGGCTTTTAAAACTGTGGTTTTTGTGAGACACCTCATACGAGGGAAAGTAACTGGTTAGTTATTCTTGCAAAGGAGTATTGTCTGGCGTACGTTTTGAATGCTACGAACAGTCATCTCCGCATATAAATTTGTGATACCCAGAAAAAGAAAACCTTTCAACTTTTTACGGCGTTTGGTTTCCGCGTGGGGTTGCACGGTTTCGGACCATAATTTCCAGTTAAGTCCAACGATAATTCTCAATTAAGAAACTGCCTTTCAACAACGGATGAAGTGAGAAGGGGGTTGGCGTAGTTGCGTTGTAAAGTGTAGTTGTGTTGACTTGAAAACCGATGCGGCTTGTGTAAAAGCCAATCTTGTACACAGAAGGGGGTAGCTAGCCGATAATTTTAAACTGGAAAATGCTTACCTCATTATCGCCTTAAAAGCAATTTACGTTGAATTTGTTGTTTTCTCAATGTTGGTAAATGATGCACTTGTCTTTACTATCGATCTCGGCCTTGGGTTTTATGATCACCAGAGGTAAACATTTCAGTTAAATGCCTATCCCATTTGGTTTCTCGAATCACTTTGAGGTTCAGGATGTAAACGAATCACATGAAAAGAAATACTTTGGGTCACAGTTTTTTTTTGTCTATTTTGAGTCTTACTTGTTTAAATGCCTATACAGCCTATATAAATGTCTAGTTTGAAAAAAGTTCTACATACTATTTCATGCAAAAAATTGTTTTACAAATGGCGTATATTGCAATGCTATGCCAATCTTTTTAGTTTGACTAAAACTATGCAAGTAGTCATCCAGAGTCTACATTTCAATTGCAATTGACAGAATGTCATAAGCAGTCAACGAAATTTTACATGTAAAATTGTGTCTAAAAAGAACTACTGTTTTTGGACATTAAGTGCTATCTAAATAAGAGGCAGTGCTTGTCTCAAATCCTGCCTTCTCTCAAATAATGGAAATATGACAGGCACTAAATAACGATGCTTCTGCTGACACTGATTGGGATCCTAGCGCTATTTTAAGAAGAATTAAGAATAGAATAAGAATATATTTAAGAATACGCCCAAAAACTACCGTAGAGGTAGAATAAAGTTTCAGTATTCATAAATCTACTTTAACATCTCAAAGAACCAGGATGACATTGAATAATTTGGAAATGGTTAATGTTTGCCATTTAGAACTTGTTAAC
>JAHZNB010007447.1:0-10736 GCA_027744295.1 Callyntrura guangdongensis | reverse complement strand
GATATTAAGACGCTCATAATATACCCATACTACCGTACAATTTCCTATAGTGGCGACAGGATGTTACCTATGGGCACATATACTTATACATACGGAAGAATAATAATAAAGCGGGGAAAAAACTTTTACTCAAATTGTTCACAATCTGTTTTATTTTTCGCTACACAGTAGTATAGTAAAAACAGGACTACTAAGACAAAACTGACGAACAATGAAAAACAGAAGAGGAAAATAGGAGAGGACAACCAATAAAACCAATCGTATCTTGTTAAAACAGAGTGACGACAAGAAAAAGACAAAAAATCCTTGAAAACAAGACCTCTCATTGCTCGATCCTCTCAAAGTTCGTGTTTTATGTGCGTAGTGGTAATGAACATGATGATGACAAAGATGGTCTCGTTAGCTGTGTCAGAGGGAGAGAGAGAGAGAGAGAGAGAGAGAGAAGGAAGAGCGAGGAGTGAGAAGGAGAAAACTGTATGGTACGACATGATATATTATATGAAATACACGATGAGGACGACGACGAGTAAAATAACGTTGTATATAAGCAATCATTGAGTCAAAGTATATTGGTAGCTGGAATGTGGAATTCCATTACAAAAGCTGAAAGAAACTGTTGTTGATTGAACAGATTTCAAGAAAACGACAGAAGGAACAAAGAACTCTTTTGAGACGCAGTTTTTACATGTGCCTATTATATACCCCATATTATATTACTTATTATGCTGGAGTTGGAGTGGATTGGGCGATTTAAGCTAAGCCTGTGTGTGTGAAACGTGAGTGGTACGTATTATTCATGAATGTTATCTTCCATCTCGAATTCAAGTTAAATACAAAAAGTTTTATTTAACAAGGAGATCGCGAGAGAGAGAGAGAGAGAACGACGACGACGAAGCTAAAATTGGGTGTTTTATATTAAATAAGACGCTTGGGAAGAATTTACGGTCGCATTGATGATGAACTCTTTTGAACTTGAAGAGTCAAGTCAATACGGTGGTGGAGGATTTAATGGAAAAAAATATTATTACCAGTACATATTTTTGTAAGAGGCATATGCATTTTTATACGTAGAGTAATTTTGTGATAGTGCAAGAAATATCAGGCATGATATCATTCAATCTCTGGCTTGGCTATTAATCACGTTGTTCTGCATGTGTGCTGGTGTGTGCTCTATGCTGCTGCTGCTGTTCTATAATACGGCTGGTTGTCTGCTGCTGTTAGGTCTTATTACGTGTACTCAGCTAAACGAATGGCAGTAGTTGAGTGATAAAAATATATTTATTTACTGATGGACTCCTTAATCATTTAAAGATATGAAGACGTAATATACACTATAGGCGCATGTGTAAATGTGTTTTTGGATTTAAAAAAAATATCGTGTAACCTTTGCATGCATTTTTATGTGAGCTGTTAAGTTTAAAGCGAAATTTATCATTTTTCTGAGGATACAGACAATAAATAAACCAACTGATTTATTTATGATAAGTACACGTTTTTCTCATCGTTTCCCTCATCTTAATGAGCAGCCTTGAGAACATACAACGTAAAAAATGTGATGACAACAGCGAAGATCAAAGCTTCAATAAAAAATGTTAAAGTAATCTTCAAGGAATTTGACTCATCTTATCTATCACCCTCGCAGAGGTTTGTTATCCACGAAAAAAATAGATAGAGCATGTATTGGAAGTAGAAGTGATGAGAGAGACAGAGAGAGAGAGAGTACATGACAGAGGCAGAGTTAATACATGGCGTCCGTCAATAGTCTGGACGACCGAAGAGGTACAAACAAATACAAAAAAGTGTTGATAAAAGGGGATTACAATTATTACAAAGAACACTGACAGGCGTGCTAAATTCACATTACTTGTAGTTCCTCGCAAAATTAAGTAAGATTAAGCAAATATTTAAGAGCATAATGTGGACACAACAACGTGATAGGAACATATATTTTGGAAAAAAGTACAACTCAGCACGACCACAATTTTGAAAGCAAATAAGGGCGGTGGAGGAAATTACGATAACATTTGTAGAGATAAAAGACGTAAATGATGAATCATGGTAACTTGTAGATACAAATTTAAAAATTAATGGTTCAATATAATAAGCGGCGTTCCTTGTCCATAGGGTTTCTTTGGGATATTATCACGTAGACTGCGTCTTTCATGGAACAAAGAAAAGTATTGAACGTTTCCTGATATACATATCTGCGCCGTAAAACATTAATGTTTCATTGACAATCACAGCGTTTACACGCTGTGTTAGGAGTTACTGTGCAAGTAAAGTAGCACAAAACAGTGCGTTGTTTTCTTGGAAGAAAACTAATGTGTATACTTTGTACACACTCACAAGATCCCAGTGGCATTAATTTTTTAAAATAACTTTCCAATGCAACAACGTAGGTTATTACTTCAGGTAGCAGCTGTTTTTTATTGAAATGAGTCATCACCATCTCTTGATGATAAGCCGATAAATTTTAATTTTCCACACCGCTGAGCATGTGCATATGCGTGCATATAGCTCGTAAAAATCCTTTAAAAATAATTCATTTGGAGCAACTTTTGACTTTTGTTTAAAAATGATTTTTGGGTTTCTTTGCGCTGCTTACTAGAAAGGAAGGAACACAAATTTGCTGTTGAGATTGTGACGAAGATTTGGTGGTGGTTGTAGTTAATTTTTTATGTTAATTTTTGCACCACAACGGCACCATCTGTCTTATTGTTAGATTTGTGCATGTTTGGAGTTATCCTCAGGTAAATGTACACATAATATCCATGTAGATAATCTCCATGTACGATTCCTTAGTGGCATTGGGAATATGGGCATGGCAGACATAAATGGAGCTATGCGGCATTCAATCGTGTTGTACTGCAATTTTTTTCTAGTAAAACGGCCATTAACTTTCTCCTTACATAATAATTGTCGAGTAACAGGAAGTTTTGAATACGCAGCTATGTATACATACATCACATAAACTCAACATCCATGAAAAAAGGATACAGAGTGAGTTAAGTTGTAAATATTGCAGGAATTCCTATTTCGAAAATAATGGTTCTGACCGACGATTAGCTTCTACGAATAGTAAAATTATATTTTGTAAGTATGCTGTTGTTGTTGCAATTTATCAGGTTTATCGTAAATGCCACATTAAAAGCACAGAATGCACAAAAGTGCAAGTTTTCAAACAAAGCCAGTCACCCATTTACAGGTAAAGTGGTTATAAATTACCCACGTACACGTAAGCAGAGTAAGTGGTAATCAGGCAACAAGATGCCCCTGTTGTTAGAAACATAGTATCGTTTACAACAATTGGATACTATGGATACTCGTCTCATAAATATGTAGTACCATTATTATAACATAAGGCTAAGGCCTTATCGACTAGGTAATTATTATGATTATTTTTAAATTGAAGTTCAGGATTGCGGCTCAACAATAATTAAGTACAAGGTCTTTTAAGGTGAGTAGAGCGATACTTAGTAATTTAGATGTTGGATGGAGCGGCAGAGATACAAACTTTTTACGTTTATCATCATCGTCGTCGTCTATGGCGGTGGTGTGGCGGTACCAATTATCTTTATTGCTGCTGCTGTTTTTGTGCTGATGTGTTGGGTGAGACAAACATGATAGAGGATAAATGCTACGTAAACATGTACACATACCTAAACTAAACTAATATATAAACATATCCCATTACACTCAACTTTGTAGTATGTAGAAACGTCGTTTGGCTAACCACACACAAGTCTTTAATCAAGTTATCGGGCTATCACCTCCAACGGCATTTATGACTCTTTCTCGCACATTTTATGACCACTAAAGATACAATCAGTCAGCGTGTGGATATCGAGACTGGGAGACTTTAGCTTGAACTATGTCTGTTGCAACAACAATAACCAACAGATGGATGGGGTAGTAGTTGAAGCGGCGGCGGAGACTTGTCTGCCACTTGCTATACACAAAAATGCACGTGTTACCCCATCGTTCATTATAATCATCACGAACAACACTAACAACAAAAGTCATCATCATTCACAACAACAACAAAAACTGTGAGAGAAGGTTTCAGAAAATCTCATTATTAGGTAGCGTTGAATAAAAGCAAGAAACGGAGGTGTTGTTGGCCGGCTGTCCGTGCTTTTTCGTCCAAAAAACTGACTTCAGGAATCGGTTCCCAATGGATCTTTATTGTGATTGGAAAAAAGCATCTACACCGTGCAAATTTTGACGAAGTGACTGTCCTCTGTCCTGTCTCGCGATACCCCATGTAACCCATTTTAGAAGCTTGTACCATATTTTGAGGTTTTGGAGGGTGTGAATTCCCAATTTGCTTTAACTACTTTAACCACAAATACGTCAACTGCTAGATCTTCAGCAATCGACTTGTAGTTATTATAACACTTAATTATATTATACTTCCCTTTGCTTATTGGCCGCTTTTTAGCAGAAGTGATGAGAGTTAACTTTGATTTTAAAATAGCAACATGTCCCTAACTAGGTACAGTACACAGATGCCTCTCCCTTGTTATGTTCCAGAGTATGGCTCCATAGGGCGCTACCAATTTGCATTTATTATACACTTTTTTATTGTTTTAAAAAGCTGTCGTCGTGTCTGTACGTGCACAGTGCCCTACCGTGAAAATCGCACATCATCGCCACCCTTATATATCAAACAAATTTACCCAACGAAACTGAAACTGACTAAAGCTGCCTTTTCATACAGTTTGCAGTACATGTGTATCGTGTGCATGCATGCATGTGTGGTTGTCGACGCTGTTAATGCACCGTTGAAGTTTGCCTGAAGTGCCTGAAAATGGTGCAAATACCAACTATATAGGTAGTTACTCACGAACGTAAATATTATGCATGAAATTTACATCATTATATTTAAAACACATAATAAAACGTAAAATGGAAAGGGAAATAAAATTTACACATTAAATGGGGAAAAGGATTAAACTTGACAAACAAACATCCAAGCGTACGCACTTATGCTGACGTTTTGCTACAACCACAAAAGGCTCGTTTCATCGTGTAATTTTTAAAAACAGTTTGTCACAAAGTAAATTAAAGTCAAGGACCGTGACACAAAGGGTCTTTTATACAAAGGATAATATGCTTGTGCCATTAATATTGGTTGTATTATTGTATGTACCTACGTGCGCGCGCGCATATTGCAAACAGGATGGATTTATTCATTATTTTCGTAATTCGTATTGTATCGTTGTGCAAATATTTTACGTATTTTTCATAATCCTTTGACATTGTGTTTGACTATGAGTATTTCAATGGAAGGTGACGAGTAAAAGGTTTTTACTGCGATGCAATAAAAATAGTTGGCAGTTTCAAAAAGTCATGTTCATCTGTGCCTGAAGTAACTGAACTGTCTGTTTACTTTGTGTAATTTCTATAATGTCTCCTGCAAATGTAAAGGTATGCTTTCCGCCAAATATGTGTAACTTGTGCACACGAAGTGTGCATAGGCGATGTGTCTCAAATGTTTTTGCAAATAATTCGCAACAAAAATGATAAATCACTCCTTTTTGTTGTACACCCACAAGTTTAGCAAAAAAATCATCAACTAGCAACTAATACTCGTCGGTTCATGTTCTGCGTTTTTTGGCTTCCTCACAGTAATTTATCTTTTTGCATTGTTGAACGTGGTAGCAGTAAACAAGACACACACAAATGTTGGTAAAAGATGTAAAACGTAGCTTCTTTCATCGTTATTTCATGATTATTTATTGTGTTTATTTAATATTGACAGGTGTATGTTTTAAAAACAGACACAAACAGAAGAATGTCGTTCCATCACGTAGTTTATTGCTGCTGCATGATCTAAAATCCTTCTTGGTATGCATCTCGTCCATTTAGCCTGAAGTAGAAACTCAACGACTAGAAACCACAGGAAAACCTTCAAAAAGCTCTCTTGTTTTTAAGGTAGAACTTAAGTTAAGCATAGCAGTACGACACCTTATTAATCGTCATTTCAGTCCGTACGTATGTCCGTCCTATAAACTCTCGAATGAAAAATTTCGGAAATCAATTTTAATTCATGGAGTAGAGTTCATACGACTACTATGTACGAGTTCATAGATCGAACATCAGGATCAACCCCACGGAGAGAGAATCGAAATGGTAATTTTAAAACATCAACCTTTAGCACAAAATTTGGCACAAATGTATTTTAAAGGTGTACATCTCTGTCTGTTTGCCCCTTGATGTAGAAACGAGGAACCATTAAGGTTTTAAACTAGCCACATGGGTCCAATTTTGGCCCATGTGACTCTTATTGATTGGTGTAGATATGACAAATGTCCTTTTGGGTTAGTTGACTCCTGTGGGACTAAACGCAGGTCAAAATGTCTGCTGACAAACACCGTGAATCAAAAAATGTTGATGAAGGATATGCACTACCTCTTTAGTATTAACTTTTACATGGCCCTGGTGTTAATGCTATTATTTTTTATGTCGGTATTTACGTGGTAATGACTTAAATTCGCGATTCGGAATGTGGATATGAATCTATGTATACTTATTTATTATTGACTGATTGATACTAATACTCAAACCAAAACCGATTGAGAAATTGAGATCGTTGAGATCCGCCAGCATGGTACAGTCACAAAGTTATTTACGGATGCAAAAAACGTGTGTGCGGTTTATCGACAGACTAACGCCAGCCGAGACTACAGGGACTTTTCTCTGCAGAATTCTCAGTAGTTGTCTAGCGACACTTTATAGAACGTAGGGACAGTACATAGTACACATGAATGGCTAAAAGGACATTGTTGTGCACAGGTTCCACGTTTCGTACTGAAATACTTGTGTTTTTCTTGAGATTTTGCGTCAATGGCCAAAGTCATGCATGAACACATTTTATTTCCTTCGAACATGCTCAAGCGGCCCGATGTTGAAAATGCGTGAGTGCGGAATACCTCGGCACGGAGTGGTAAAGTGCCACTTCTCTTTGTAATAAAATGACGCTGCTGTTGTGTCGTTTCTTCAACATAATAATCATTACATAACTTTCTCTGGATTTATTGAACGCTCCTTACTGCCATGGTCACGGTTGGTTGGTAGAAGGTTGTGATGAATGACTGTTTTCGTGGTGGTATGGAGGTTGAACGAAAAAACTGTGTAGTGTAGTGCAGGGTTGCTCATATATGAAGGAGTTCCTCCGCCAAATCCCGAATACATTTACAAAAAGCCATATTGAAATCAGAAAAGCACTTTGCCCACGAACACGTGACACTTGACTGCCGAATACATTTATTGGCCGCAGAGTCACTTATGTCGTACAGTTCAGAGTCAGACGACAACATGACGGTGATCGTGATCATTAGTCAAAGAAAGGATGTTGATGAGATAGCAGAAGAATGAACGGGAGGTGTTAGCTACTTTCTTCCCTTATGAAATAAGAAAAACATTTTACCTATACTGGATAAAAGAGGAAAATTCATGCTGATTGCTATCTGCTTGGTGAAGGAGGTAATATATAGGAAAATTCCAACACCATTTTCATTTTCCCGTCGACGCCACACGCTTTTCCTTTTGACACCATGTTTTATATACAAATAGAGTTACCAGACTGTATTTTCGCATAGATACACAACGTTACTTCTTGCTCTTGGACTTTTTTCGTTTTATTTTACTTACGAGGCACCCACTCTATGAGCATTTCTTTTCCTCTGTAAATTGGAATATACAAAGTTATTCTGCCTAATCGAGCGTGTCCAACGCTGGAAAGAGAGAGAGAGAGAAATATATTTTATTGGTTTCATTCACGCAACCCTCATATTTTCTGCTAAATGCTTATTGACAATTAAATGGGACAGAAAAAGAGGAAAGCCGAATTTTGCCAGGAGAAAGAAATGGACTATTGTGGTACGGCAAGTCAAAATAAATTATTGCATAACATCAAGGATACTTGTCTGTGGTGTATGAAGGAAAAAGGTCTGTGCAATTTACGTACCAACGCGACTACCGGTGGGAGTAATTTATGGTAAAATATCTTCTTTTATAAAATACTCTATGGTATCGGTTGTCTACTACAATACTCCGGTAAAAAAAACTAGTACAAAATAGAAAACGAGTCTAACATACAAAAAAAATCTTGTACATCCTCTTGGAACAATACAATGGTAAAAAAGAGTAGTAAAAATACACCATAACGGCCTCGTGTGTTGTTTAGCAAAAAACCGTTTCGCTCTTTTTTGACAAAACAAAAACCTCATCCGGCTACGTATATTTTTCTTGAACAAACACCACTGCCAAAAACATCTACTACTACAGCGACTACTCACACAGCCAGAAAAAGCAATCCCAGATTTTTTGCGGAATGGCGATGATGACAATAATGCCAGCTTACCAGCCAGTAAATTGCCATATAAATATACAGCAAGCCAGAAACGCACAAATTCTCTGTCAACATTATATGTCACATTGCATTACATAATGTGTGTACCTCAAGTCCCTTGACTATCGTCAAAAACACTTCGACCTTCGTCTCAACTAGAAAACCACTTAAACAAAGGCTCTTTTTGAGTGTGGGCAATAATAAATGTGCACTTGGTGTAAAAGTGTGCATCCAATTGCCAGCGCTTGGCGCTTTTTCTTGCACAAGTTCAAATCACAGTGAGATCAAAGCGCTAGTACTGGTAGTGTAGGAGAGTAATGTTAAGGTAAAACTGACCAAAGTATGTATGCCTGTTTAACGTATGTAATTGCACCACCACCATAAACATTCATACATCAGCAGAGTTCATACCAAAGCTGAAAAAACATTGAAACTTGCAAATGACGGAATCTACTGCAAAATTGCTTTGACTTAAAAAACGGTATGCAACCGTCGTGGTATGTACAAAATGTAAATGCCGTTCTGCTCCTTTTTTCTTCTTCACCGTGCAGCGCTGCAAACAACAGAGCAGTGTAAAATGAAGTAAAAAATATTGATTTGTACAGGAAATACTATGTGTGTGTGTCTAAGAAAAACATAATGTTTCAGTGGCTTTATAGTAGTACTATTCGAGCACATTTACTTCTGTACTGGTGTGTTGCTTTGAATACATTTCAAGGGGCGATATATGGTGTGCCATATTGTCCATTTATTTCGCCGCTTTCTGAAAAATAGTCTGCATAGTAGTCCTCTCTGTTCTACTCCCTAACTAAGAACGACCCACTATTACAACCAAGTACTACTTCCACTACTGTGCCGTGATCGTCGTCGTCGTGATAGTGGAACAGCAAAGTCGAAACTCAACCACCACTACCACCATTTTGTTGTCCAAAACATGGTCAACACGATATCTATTCCTACAGTTCATTCATAACAATGATAAATAAAGTATGTATGTTAGTAGTAGTATCAGCAGTGCCTGTCACACCGCGACGACGATGAAGGAACCAATTTCATAAATGTGTGTGTGTCTGCATTTTTTTTCTGCGGCTATGTTCCTCTCGTTGATTGTGTAGTACTACACACAAGTTTTTTTTGTACTATTGCCACCACTGCAAAGCTTGCTATTTTAGTTGCAGTTATTGTTACAGTGGTATAAAAAAAATTGGGTGATTGCGATAGACAGGGTACTAGCCAGCCAAGGCAGCAGCGAACAACAGCAGCACCAGTGGCGAACAGAGATGTGAACTAAACTAAAAAAGCATAAAGTGTTATCAGAGGAATAAAAGAAATTACATGTATGCCTTGTACGACCACGACGGTAACAAAAATAGACTTTTCTTACATAGCAACCTTGACTCCCATTTCAAGACCATAGCAGAAAAAATTAAAGATTACATGATTTTTCTCTGCTAAAGCCACGCTATAAAAACATAGTCTCGTTTACACTCGTATTGCAAATATTATGGCTTTTAGTTGTTGTTGTATGCAGAGGTGTATATAATATGTGTAAGTGCGTTTGTAAAGTGAATTGTAGCAAAAGCTATATAATATCTGTTTTTGAGCAAATGAAACCTTGTGATAATGTGTTAGTACTTCTCTTTTCTCTTTTAGGATTCACTTTAAAATCACTAGATTACATTTCCCCCCAAATGCACCTACATAACCACCGACACTATCACGTAGAGAACTGTTTTTGGATCGTATCCCTTCTATTTTTGCTCTATGTTTGCCTATACTATTTGCACAATAAATACTTGGAACAGTACCGAATAACAACAAAGATGGAGATGATAATGACCATGGTGATGCTGATGATTTTGTTACAGTTTCAAGTTGTTTCTTATCGTGTTTAGCAATCATGTTGGTTTTGCTTAGACTCTGACTACTACAACAAGACCAGAGAACAGTCGTTGTCGTCGTGTTGTTTTTACTTTCCGTGCCCACATATAAAGAGGTTGTTGAAAATAAAATTAGAGTGTGATTCCCTGAGCGCAACTTTTCCTACCACAATAATTCTCACAATTTGCACACTTTGTCGAAAGTGCTTTTCCGCCAACACAGAAAAGCAGAAGAATGTGTAGCATACTGTTGACTACTGTGTCAGTATATCAGGAATCAGGACTACAGTGGTAGAAGCCATACATTTTGTACTACCGGCACTCGGCACTGACGCTCTTTCGGTGCTGCTTGTGTTAATAATGGTCCTCCTAAAATTAGTCGAAGGAGACACGCCAGTAGGTACCAAGGGGAAAACCATTTTCTTTCGGCTCCCTTGTGTGCATGTGAAGTGGTTAATAAAGCAAAACTAAAGCATTTTGGTCTTTTTAATGAATATATT
>JAHZNB010007446.1:0-18145 GCA_027744295.1 Callyntrura guangdongensis | reverse complement strand
TGTATTACGTTTTTTTTTCGTTTTCGTGCTGAAATTTTGTAAAAGAGTCTCAGGTGGTACTCGGTTATTGCGTAAAAATCTATTTGACACCCCCAGGAATATGACACAATAAATCTTTTTGGTCAAAATGAAAATAGCATGACAATTCGCAATACTACATTGTTATTCACAAACATTAATTCATTTCATTAAGGTGTGCAAAGTTTCAATTTCATCTCATTTTTTGCTTTAAGCTATTTTTATTTACTTTTAGTGATTGAATTTGACTGCTATACTGGATATTAAAAGTGTTATTAAAATATCAATAGTAAAGAAGTTTCGCCCTTTATGTGTGGGTATTTTATGTATTTGGAGGGAGACATTATGGGACATTGATATTTTCTACCAAATAGCCGGACACACAGTATTACGTGTATGATGCTTTTTTTGTCATTTAGGTATTTCCAAAAATGGTCACATTATTTAATGTACCTATATATTATTGATTTTTGTGATTTTACGAAATAAAATGCAAACCTCAACTGCGCGTGATCTTGATGCCGAAGTTTGATAATGAACTACAAACACAGATAGATTTTTGATAGTGGTTTTCACGATGGTGGTAGACTCTTCGCTGGAACGAACCTTGCGTTAGGCCAATTTTTATTTTTTATTTTATTATGCGACGGTGTTGATGATGATGATATTGTTAAAACGTTGTTGACTGTGGTTGGCTTGTACTGTAACCGTAACCAAACCAACTCTCACCTACACCAGCATATTATGTTATTGGTGTAGAGCCAACTGTCAAAACTAAACATTGGGCAGAAAATGCAAAGTACACCAGAAGAGGAGCCACAAGTTGGGGAAAACAGGAACGGCACGATTTATTTTTTTCTGAAAGATGTAGGAAAATCGGCAAATTTGGTTTTCCTTAACAAACAAAGAGAATGGGAAAAGCGAAAAATTGCAGTGGAAACGCAGATGATGGTATAATGAATGGTATTGATGACGACTATCATGTGTAATTGAAGGGGATGATTTCATAGGAACATTGAAAACGAAAAGTAATTTTGCATTCAAAGGCTACACACGAACTAACAGGAGCATGGCAACAACACTGTGGGTATTTGGCTGTTCCTGTAAACGCGAAAAGTTACCGTTGAGTATTGTGCACAAATAATGAAATTGATAAGAAAATTGTGCTTAAACTATTGTTCTAATTTTACAAAAAAGTTACAATCATGAGGAGTGTTACCATTATCGAACTTTTTGTCGGGATTTTACTCATTGTCAGCTTGATAGTGAGCGGTTCTGAGGTCATACTGAACGAATGCGCCTGCGAAGGCTCCAACTGTGACATAGGAGCAGACACTGGAAGCGAGTCTGTGATTTGGAAAAACTTTACGTACGAAATTGATAATGAAACAGAAACTGTTGTCGTCAGGTAAATAAAAAAATGTCAATTAAAAAAATATTGTAATGCCACTGCAGTCGATGTTTCAAAAATTGCTGACGATTACGGCAAGGCTTGCACGAATAATTTGATTACTTTATTGTAGGTTAAGAAAATCCCAGAAAGGAGTCTCATGTTCCCCCCAGAATCTTTCTGAAATCATTTTAATAAATTTCCTACAACCTGATAATGATGGCTATAACGGATGGCTAAATGGCACGATGGATAAGAAAGAAAAGTCTGTAGACATACAGTTTACTCGCAGTGGGGTTCTCACGCTGTTTGAAAAACCTCCAGGACATGAAGAAGATTTTAGCCTTGAAAGTTATTGTGTTCGGCGGTAATAATTTGTTAATTATAAAATGTTTAAACCTTTTGGTACTCTTGATGCAACCAAATTTTTGCAAGGAAAAAGAAAATGTGTAATTTTACTTGTATATGTAAACTCTTTTAGTTTGAACACGAGCCACTCCACTGTGGAAATATGTTGTGGTCATCATCAAAAGTCCTGTATTCGGAAATGTTGTCCATCTGGGCAAGTATTCACAAATGATCCCTATAATAATTGTGTTCCGGAGACCAGCGGGTCGAAAGAGTGGGTTCTTTCTCCATTTTTGTCTCCATTTTCCTCGGCCGGGATTGAAAACGCTCCGTCAAAAATTCGGACGGGTTTCCCGGAATGTAAATACAATTTCACGATTACTATATCGAGTGCCTTAACCAAGTTTGGATCACCATCACCACCGCGAATCCCGTAATTTTAAACACTCACGACCAATTTTAATTTATTCAGGGCTTAGATTCAAACTTTCGGGGTAAGTTACCCCGAGCGTTACCCCTGTACTGGAGCAAGGGTAAAATTGAGGCCTATGTGTGGTTTTACCCCTTAACCCCGAGTTTGAATCCAGACGGTTCAGATGGTTATGATATGATAATTATATGAGTTGTGACATCAATAACGGTTTCACTTTCTGCCGTTGTTTTTCTCCGTTTAGCTTTCGTCTACACCATGATGGAACCGTACAGTATCTCGATGGTGACAGTTCGAGTACGTATCAATGGAAAGATAAACCGGATCTCGTAGACTACTGCGTAGATGCTCTCTCCATTCCTGAGAATAAGCTGGATTTTACTTGCGGTCATGAAGAACAGGATGTTTTAATCATATGTGTTCAACCTGATGTCCAGAAACACTTTCCGCAAAATGATTGGGTATGTAAAATTGTGCGTGTGTGATTATTTATGTGATGGAATTAGCATTTCAATTAGCAACATGTTCCACCAGTACAACCATCATTACAAGTTTTACACAATTGCAACACTCTCACCTTGTTTCCTTTTTTGCCCCAACAGATTTCTCGAATGGTGTACATGGCTGCTTTGGTCATTTCCATATTTTTCCTGATGATTACCGCCATCGTCCATTTTCTCCTGTGGGAAAAGCAAAACATTCACGCTTGGACCATTCTCTGCTACGTCGTGAGTCTCACTGGCTTTTACTCCTGCCTCCAGATAATTTACGTGGAGGAGACGAGAAAGCGGCTAGATCCGAGCCACTTCACGCCGTTCATTTCCGGCGGATGGTGTTATGCCCTTGGACTCATCACTCATTTCATGGGGGTTTTCGCTTTCAGCTGGCTCTCGGTCATTAATTTTGATTTGTGGTGGACATTCCGCATTCTTAAGCCAATGAACCAACGAAATTTTGACTTGAAACGACTCCTCTGCTACGCCAGCTTTGCTGTTGCTGTACCCACAACTGTAATCTCTGCCGCGGTTGGCTTACAAATCAGCCACGAGTAAGAAAAAAACTGACTGACTGACTGTGTGTGAGCCAGCTTTAAAAATAGACTAAGGATTATTGTCGAATAATAGTAATTTATATTTTTTTAAATGTTTACTTTGTTTTTGTTTTGTCTATGCGCACCGTGTCATCCTTGTGTATTTTCTTGGCGTCATAAAAAAAGTAGGCAAGGAAGCGAGCCATGTCGAAAGACACAGAAGGATCATCTCTTTTATCCAATGTACGGACAAGAAACCTGCTTCCTGGCAAATTCCTCGCAACTCTATTACTTTTACGTGCCGGTGGGTGTGCTCCTCCTGGCCAATCTCATATTTTATTTGTGTACCTCCTGTCAAATGCTGAGGATTTACAACGCCACTAGAAGACTGTCGGATAGAAACTTGAGGAAGCAAAAACAGTCGTGAGTACAGCATATGTGTTTGTGTGGGTGGGTGTATGTCGTGTGTGGTGTTTAAAGTACACAAGTACAGAAACTTGTATATAATGCCTGTCATCACGCGATAAGTTCTGGGCTATTACTTTTCCCCCACTTTAATGTATTTTTCTCGTTTCATTAGCTGCGAATTGTTTTTCAAACTGTTTCTCGTTATGGGGACAAACTGGATCTTTCAAGTGATCCTAGCTCTGGTCCAAACTGATGACACGGAGTCCACCGGGTACTTAATTTTATTTGTCATTCTCGACCTTACCAACATGTTCCAGGCGGTGGCCATTTTCATCATTTTTGTGTGCAAGCGGGAAACACTCCGGGCCTTGGAACTAAAGTACGCCTGCTTGAGAAGTAAGGAAAAAAGCGTTGTAACACCAGCCAAAAATAATACAGAAATTACCTCAATAATAATTAGCCAATGACTAATGAAAGTGCCATCTAGCTTTCTTCAACAAAAACACACGTCTAAATATGTCTTCCTAAATATGTTTTATGCATCATTCTGCAGCTATCCTACATCCATTCAGAGGATTGTACAGAACTCACACTATTACCAGCCGGTCGACTGACGGAAGCATAAAAATTAGCCGAACAGAAATCACCAAGCATAATTCCATCGATAGTTGTAGCAGCGGGGGAAGTGATCGTCGTAGGGATTCTGAACTAATAAATTTTTCCTAAAAGAACTAATGAATTTACCGTACGAAACACGAAAATTGCAATAACAGTCCTCCGTTGTTGTTGTTGTAATGTACTACTTGTCTAACAATAAATGTACATGTGTATGCATTTATCTATCCGTATTTTACCCAATAGCTAAAAAAATAAAGGAACACATCTTTTAACTGTTAACAACATTCTAACCATTTTCGAAGGCATACTATCTTTGTTACAACTGACGACTTACTTACAAGTACTTGAGTAGTGGCATATGGTACAGAACCAACTGACAATGCTTTTCTGCGTATTTTAATACCCCAACATCTGCGTCTTGCCTCTTTACTCTCTATCCTCAGCAGTCAAACTAGAATTTCGATTTAATTCACCTGGCAAAAATTGAGGATGCCCCCGTTGTTCTGACATTCAGATCAAACAAATCTTGTTGCGACTACTCAATACAATACGACTATTTACACCTGTTGCATTTCTACATTTTTCTACGCAAAACCGACTTGCTGGCTGTGACACATTCACGCGTCTTGAAAAAATGGATGCCACACAAAAACAAGATTCTTACGGTATATCAGTATGTATGTATGTATAAATCTTTACAAGTTACAATTTTTATACTTCTTCTTCGACATCTTGATAAATCATACGCATAGTTATTACAACCAAAGCTGTGCAACCTTCCCAATGTCGCGTCGTCGTCATCATCCTAAAACTACTTTCATTAAAAAAGAAAGGATTTTCAAAGCCCAGTGCACGCATTGATGTCTCTATATTACAGTGAAGGACCTACTTACTCGGAATTTGAAACAGAAATGAAGCCGTTTGCTAATCCCATTACGGCTAGCTCATTAGAACGCTACCAACTAGCTATACACACGCCATTTCTTGCGTTTACAGCCAAGTAACGCTCCCATCAGAAGCGCACATAAGCCACCCTTGATCCCTGATTAGCGTCGTGCTACTACTACTGCAGCAGCTCAGAGTAGCACTTTCCTTTTAAAGGAAGTACCTGAGAATTAGCATACCCGTACTAGAGTAAAAGCAAAACCTACAACACGACACCTACTTTTCCTAGTTTTTAATATCGCCATTATTATTACTTGTTACCTTCATTATGACAAAGTATATGACGCCGCAATAAATATTATAGGTAGTCCTGTTAACACCAATGATGACAACGACTACGCGGTGACTGGTGACACACCGGTTGTTGTCGCTCTCATCGGCACAAGGCCAACTAAGTCAACATCTAAAACAACGCCGACGGGAAAAGTGAATCGCAAAAATCACGTCCTACCAAGTTGCGTACAATAATAATATGTAACCTGGTTTACCAAAAAAAACAAGATTTTACCCACTTACAATGATACCTGAGTCGGTAGTACCACGGATGATTTGTACGTATTCTTGCTTGTTGTACAGGAAGGGACGATCTATTGTCACCCAGACCCAACACTAAACATGCACTACTCAGGTAAAATCGTGAGCAAAAAGTCGGATTATGGTTGTGTTATTATGTACATAATAATATTATTACTTGTTCGTGATACCTCTTGTGCATGTTAATATTCATATGTGGGCTATTACTACGTTGGAAAAATAATAATAATAAATAAAATGTGTAATAGGTGTAGGTAGCAAAAAATGCTTTCTAGTAGATGAGCGGTAGTGTAAGTTGTTTTTTGAATAGACGGAAAAAAATAAATATGAGACGACATGAAATATTATGTACCGACCGGTTTATGCTTACGCAACTAATTTTGGTAAGTAACACAAAGAACACAAAATGGTAGAAAGGATGCCTCTCCCAGATGGCAGAGCAGTGAGAAAAAGATGCAGATAAAGATATACATATATGCAATTATTATGATTGCTTCTTTGTTTTCACGGTATATATTGACTTTTAATCTGGGTATGTAAAACTGGTAACTAGTAACGAAATTTTTAAAAACTGGGGAGCACAGCAGTAGAGCTTGGTAGTGATTGGTGATATCACACAGGGATATGTTGTGTTTTACATATATTATAGGTTTTAGTAAAAAAGATACTAGTTGGTAGCTAATAGTAAAGTAACCAACAAAGGGGAGTGAGTACGACGGGATAAATTAGTATTATGATGACGGTGATAACATAACTTGTAATCAGATACGTATCGTCATACATAGTCATAGTTGTCGTTGAATGGCAAATAAGTATGCCACTGTGCTCCACATTTTGTGAGAAGCTAAAAAGCTAATACTTCAACTGTTTTGTCTTTTTTATACGTAACCATCTCAATAGAACGACTACATCAATAGTTTATTAGTCACTACCACCTTCGGCCTCCATACAGTGACTCTAGCTCGACCAGCGAGAGAAATGATAAAAAAAAATTACATTAATAACTTCTCTTTCTTCTAAACCAAACCAAACCACACAGTTGAAAATCATTTTCCATGGGTATATAGGCACCAAACATAACATTCTTAGGCTTAGGCTGCGTACGTGAAAATGTGAAGATACGACAGCAACAACCACAACAACGGCAAACTGGCAACTAGGCATATCATCTCTGAAGAAACCCAACGAATTTTGGGCCCTACCCAATGACTCCCTGAGACCATGTCAAATTTTCTTCGCCTAGTTAGTCCGTAGTATTACATATATATATGCAGTTTATGTTAGCAGTACTGATAATTTAGTAATAAATACAAAAAATCTAGGGTACCATGAAACCAAAAACATTGGTCACATTAAACCCCCTCTCTCAGCCAAAGAATCCGTAGGACGATGTGGTTATTAAATGATTGTAACGTAGCGAAGAAAAAGTAGAAAAAATTGGTATTAATGAAGGAGGAGCGGAAAAAATTAAAGATAATCCTGTAACTCATCATTTTCGTCACACATACTCACACACACACATGCAAAACAAGCATCATCACAACCACCACAGATTATTTAGTATTTTAATTCTGCCGGTTTTTTTTAAAACAATGTGAATACCTATAAGTCTATCTGCGAACTGTGTGTGATGGTCAGCAGTAGTGCACAGTGCACCCATTTAATAATTGCTTCGCAGATATTCAGTTCTCTTGTGGGGTACTACTGATTGAATGAAACGAGATGAAAATGAAGTTCTGGGTGTAATACCGTCCCATGAAAAACAGCCCGTCGTCGTCATCGTCCTTCTGTAATAGACCGTGACGAATGGGCTGTTTTTCATAATACCAGTTTTAAAAAACGCTGAAAAAACAGGCGTATCAGTAATCATCAGTGTGGTGAGAGATAGCGAGATTTTGGTGTTGTTTGAGACGTCGTCGTTTGAGAGAACGTATTGGTCAAGTTGTTTGCAGCTGGTGCTGTTGTTATCAATGATTGTGATAATGATGACGATGTTCTGTGTTGCATGTTGTTAGTGTGTCATGGGGTCCCACAGAATCTGGAGGGACAAGGGGGCTGTGTCCGGGTAAAAGGCCAAAAACCTGCTCCGAGAGGGTCAACAAACTACATCTTAAAAACCTTAGTACGAAGACTCTCAACGGTTTAGTTGTTCATCGAGCTTCACTTTGACAACTACATATTTTTTGCAACCTCTCAACCCTTTTCTTCCTCATTTTCCTCGCTTTTCTTTCGTGTGTGTATTACTGCTGCGGCTGTTGCTGGCACCACAAACAGTCTTAAGTATCGTTCGTCCGTCCGTCTCTCTTTTCTTTGCGACTTGCTTGTTGCTGGCAGGATATATACACCCATACTCGAAGGAGCGACACCGCCACCGGTGGATTCACAGTGTTCCCCGTTCTCAGATTCCTTGGTTTGTGTATAGTGAGTGGTGAGTGTGCGGCTCTGTGTATCTCCCTGTCCCTCTCTTTCGCTCTCCTCCTCTCTCTCCGTTGTTCTACCTCACTTCTCTCATCTTCTCTCACTCGCTCTCTTCCTCCTCCGTCGGCAACAACAAGAAAAACGAAGCAGCGCAGCAGCGTTGGCGCAATCAGAAAAAGCACCTGCACCTGTGGTGATTGTTTTTCGTGTGTGTGTTCCTTCGTCTAGCAAAGCAAAGTAATTCAACCAAATTTATATTAATCCGAAAAATTGTATTGATTTCTCCCCTTTTTGAAAAATATATATTTATGTATTAATTATTATTATTATATAGTATTAATCGTACGACATGTACGACTAATATTAATCGTTGGCTGTTGCTGTGTCCGTGTATTTCATTTTTATACGTCTTTATATACCTATTTTTGAGTGTGTACAGTATTGAAAAATCGTACTTATTGGAAATTTATCTCTCAAGTCAGGTAACAAGTCTTTTAATTGGTTTTCCTTCCTTAAAAAAAATTGCGGTTAACTTCTGAGGTAATCCCAAAGCTGAGGTGGCTCTGCGTTCTTTCATTTTCCCCGGAAGCTACAAAAATACGAGAGATTTTTGGGGCCGGGCCTCAAAAATGGTTACTACTCCATATTTAGTAAATATACAAAAAACTGACCATGTGACTGTTCATGCCAAAAAAAATATCCTGTCATATGACAATTATTTTTTACTACGTCATTGTCAAATACAACTCCAGCAAGGAAAATACAGGCTTAAAAATATGTATTGTTCCTCCAAATTAGGGTATTTATACCAAGTGACGGCAATGAAATCAATTTTGTATCTAGTTAAGAGGGAACGTGCGCGGTCATGTCATCATTACCCAACCAAGCCACAGAGCTCTTATTATTTTCCATTTGATGATAATGGTGTAGCAAAATAAATCGGCGGGAGTACCACAGAGAAAATTAAATAATGACAGAGAAGCTCGAGGAAAAAACCCTCGTAATAAAGTGGCAGTTAGGCATGGTAGTTGAATTTTTTCTCTGCAGAAAATTTTTAACCGAACAATTTTCCTATTATGGCAACCGACCATCATCACCGCAATGAATCTGACAGAATTTGGCATTTCAGTCATTACAATCAAAGCAATCTTTCTTATTTGACTCAGAGGCTCAAATATTTTTTATTTGACTTCACAAAAATTGAACAGTTTATGAGGACAGTGGCACCGGCACCTTTAGTCTTTATACGTGATTTCCTTTGACTACAACAAACGTTTACCGAGAAAAGAGACATTTTCCTAAACATACCGTCTTCTTATTTTTGCGCCTCACTCAACCAAGAAGTTACAAACTTGAGAAAAGGAATCTCGTTATTTTTTTCTCTCTCTCTCCGCCAAGTAGGTTCATACAACAAAAATAAAAGCGATACTGACCAGACCGTGCATACTACTGCCAAGAGATCTGCCAACGCCATAATTACTTTCCTACGGCGACCCCCTCTCTCTCTCTCCCGCTGCTGCACACTCACACTGGTTTGTTGCTCGTTTGTGTTGTGTACCCTCTTCTCCCACAACAAGTAACCAGAAAAGCAAGGAAATGCATTTGCATTTTTGTAGGCTTGCAATTTCTACTTATGATAATTAGTATTTTCTTCACAATAAAACATACACGAGAAATTCCATAAATGAAGTTGAATGACCCATTGCATTAAGATTGGAGTCGCTTAGCCAGGGCCAGGGAGAATGAGAGAGAGAGAGAGCACAGCAGTATAATTTGCAATCGTTGTGTTGTTGTCGTTGTAGTCATCTTCCTCCTCCTCCTCCTTAGCAGTAGCAATGGCAAAGCTTGCATAGGATTATCCAAAACAACAACAGAAAAAAAGTTGCATAAAAGATAAAAATAAAAATAAGTTACAAAAAAAGAGAAGTCATTTCACAATTTACAACTCTTCAAGAAAGACAAGGCTCTTGGGTTTATTTTGCAGGCATTTTTATGAGCTCGTTAAAAATGAGAGAGAGTTTGTGTGTGTGTGTGTGCTTGTGTGGAGAGAGTGTCTAGGGGATGAGGATGCATATTTTTTTGCGTTGTATCTTGCTGGTGAAGAAGGTAAAAAATATATATAACCAGTCAACGTCTCCTTCCACATTACAATACGCCGTCCCTTCCTTTTTCAGACTTTTAAAAAAATGTTGCACTTTTTTTCACTCCGCCGCGCCACCACGGAGAGCCCAGAGCCAGGCAGCTTACAACGGCTTTTAAAGAGAAAAGGAGTGTCATACTCGTCATGCAAGCCAAGACCTAAATTGCATACTTATTTTTCTCTTCTTCACGAGAGCCGTGTGCTTGCCTTGCCATGTGTGTGTGTGTGTGAGTGTATATTGTCAAAATCATTAGCTGCTAGAAAATAAAAACGGCAAGAGATAAAAAAATGGCATTTTTACTTTGCTATTTTTTTAACCAATTGCCAAAGAAAGTCAAAGCCCAAAGTTATACACGTACCGTCACAAATATATCCACACAGACAGCATCACATATCGCATATCGTTATGATGATGACGACGATGATGTTGATTGAGCTTAAAGCCGTGTAACCGAGCCGAATACAAAGACAGAAAAAAATATCGCAAGGTACTGTTCTTTTGGTTCTTTTTTCTGCACACTTGAAGGAAAGAAACCGGGTTGACCGGTTCTCTCTCTCTCTCTCCTGGTAATCATCATCCGCATCATCACAGCCATAGAAGTAATGTTGATACTAGATTTGTACAATGTTCCTATTGACGATGATGATTCGAAAAATGCAACAAATCCAACAACAATAACACCACCAAGAACAGCACTCACTGCTATTACTACTACCACCAACACACCAGATTTTTATTTTCAAAATCCTTTTTTTGTTCGCGCAGGCCTGTTATTGTTGTAGTGGTAGGGGTTGTACTGTTGGTGGTGGTGGTGATGATGGCGTTGGTGGTGTTTATTAAAGCTTGACATAAGAAAATAAGGCTAAATACCAGCATCCACACAGATCATCATCACAACAACCACCATCACAAGGAAATCATTTTTTTCTGTACTCCTACCTATTTTCTATTCTTTCCCCACTATACGCACACATTCATCAGCTGCGCAAAATGTATAGAAAGTTACGGTTTGTTGCAAAAAATTATTGAGAACGTGAAAACTGGCGAGGACTGGTGCGACAACGGGGATGATGAGGACGATAACAATAAACGACGACGAAGGAACGCTCTTGTTTCATTCGGAATATAAACACGTTATTATTAAGTAGGGTGTAATGATAGATTGTGGCGGTACTTTTTTGTTATTCTGGTTTGCTCTATTGAAAATACATTCGAAGAAAAAATAGGAAATCCTTAGATTCTTTGTGTAAGTATTACTTTGCAATTCTGCAGCTCATTTTTTCTTTACCAAGGGAACTTGATTTTCAGTTAAAGAAAAAGAGTGATACAAAGATTTGATTTTCTGCTTTGTAACCCGAGTCTGGCCTGACCTTTTTCTGCATGATAAATTATGACCATTAATAATAAGGGGAGGGGGAGGTAATGATAAAGGCAAACATTATATTAGGTAAGTGCCAGTTTGCAAAAAAAACGTTTTGTGCAGTTCAATTTTCTATACGAGTAATTGCACAATGCATACGGAAATGCGTTTAATAAAAGGTTCAGAAGAAGAAGAGAGCGAGGCATGATGTTTTATTGTGTGTTTTTTGAAGAGACTTTTAAAATAATAACTCAAAAGATTGTTACGTAGGTATTTGCAATTAGCTGTAGTTGTAGTAGTTGAAGATAATAGACAGCCACGTAAATACAGAATGTACCCTGGTAAAGAACTGCTGACCTTTTTTTCTTTTACACAAAACAACTAAATGGAAGAAGTGCACCTCTCCTTCTTGTACATTTCGCATAACAATCAGCTCGTTCTTGTTCAACTTAATTGAATCTCGGAATAATCGTGTAGTGTGGGGGCGCTCCCGTTTTTGTTACATGCTTTTCTTTTGCTTTCCCCACAGACGTGACGTGACCATCATTGCCCAATTATTATTATTCTTATTACAGTAATAGGATTATTTTATGGATGTGGTACGTATATACACGTTGAAGAGCTGAAAGGCTTAAAGGGGCTGAATCTGTTATCCAATTTACTCGTCATTCAACTTTTCGTGTAAAAATGCAAAAAAGGAAAAAAGTGGGTTTGCTTCCTTCAATCTGCCAGTTTCAATCAGCAACTGCACTCTATCCACATATTGTTATTTTTTAGACACGCTATAATAATATTCGTATCATTGACGATCACCTTTTTTATGGCAGGGCACAGTACTCTTTTAGCCTTTGATTTTTGAGTCCTCTATTTGAAAAAATCGCTTTTTTATCACAGCGAATTTCATGCACAAGTACTGTTTGAATGGTAAAAAAATCTGTAAAAACCTACATTTTTTTACCAAATAACTCAAACGTCCCTGTTTCTCTCTCTGTTCTTTCATATAATAAACTTTAAAACAGTCTTATACTTACAAGTTAACCTTAGGAGAAGGTCTCCTCTTGCGCAACCCTCAAATAATCGTTTGGTGGTGTAATTAGGCCAAAGAAAAAGAGTTGTTAAAATGAGTGTAATCACCATCTGACTGTCCCCAAAAAACAAACAATAAAAATAATAGCTTATACGTTGAATGATACAACCTACATACATCCACATTTTTTGTACAGGCCCACAAACTCAGTTTCCGGTAGACACTTTCTTTTCCTCTGTCACAAAAGTACACACAATTTGTTTGTACAATTTATTTGCACACTTTTCTCTTCTGTTTGTCTTCTTTCCACTCTTTTCATTCATTACTGTAATCAAACCAAGAATAGAAACACACACACACACACGAGTATATAAAGTCATACACATACTGATTGAATGGTCATGTAATAATCCCATGAGAGAAAGAGAGAACAAGAAACATCCTTGGGCCGGTGATGGCTGTAGGCATTTCGCCGCTCTCTTTCTTCCTCTTGTTGACCGGTTGCATTTCCTAGAGCTCGAGGTATCATCGTCATTTTCTCACTATCTTCTCACTATTTTGTCATTCCATAAAAACCGTTCTATAAACAATTGTTAACTTGAGTACTTACACATTCCTATTATTTTTTCCTGGTAAGAGTGCTGATATCAGGTATCAGTATCATCCTCGTACATAACCAGTCTTCTTTTGTTGCATTTTTTTCTGCCGCAGCATCCCAGCAGTTCTAGAGGAATGCATATGTTCTATTGTGGTATCGTTTTACCATACATCGTGGTATTCATGGTGTAGTGTAGTGGAATGTAGAAAAGGAGTTGTAATTTTTGCTGTTTTGGTCGACTCAATTTCTTTTTACTATATTACTACCACCTTGGTTTACTTGTGTGAACGTGTAACACGAACACCTATCGCATATCAAGTCTTGCTCATCTCTTGTCTTTTTACCGTTCTTTTCGAGAGACTCCCACATTGATAAGTAGCCCATTTTTCTGGTTGTTGATGATGTTGCTGATGATGTTGTTTGAATTGAACTGGTGGTTAGAAAAGGAGGATGACGATGATGCGGCTGGTTGTTGATACTACTACTGCTGGTTGCCTTTGTATGTTTGGTATCGTTTTTTTTGTCGACAGGTTTTACTGAAGCATTTTTCCTCCACAACCTGAAAATTTACAAAGTGTATATAGCGATGTGGATGAATACAGAGAGAGAGAGAAAAAAAAAAATCAGTGTTTTAGTCACCTACCATTTTCGCTTACACACATTTATACACACACAATCTTCTAAACGAACAACTTTTCGTTTTGGGGTCAAACAAGGCTGATTTTACTTTTCTGTTAAAAAATGATCACACAGGGACGACTAGTTTTCTATGATGAGGTACACTTTTCTGTTTTCAAAAAACAAAACTTTTTGCACTACGAAGGATGTTAACTTTATCTCGAGAGATCATAAAAAATACGTAGTAACCTTGATAATGACGGTAGATGTTAAATAGATAGCCATTTTTTCAAAGAAATGGAGCTGTGACGGGAAAAAAATCTTGTCTGATAATCACTATGTTAATGCTAATTGTGCCATAAAGCACTTGACAACAATTATAAATAAATAATACCCAATAATGACACGTACATAATTTAGCTCGATTGTTTTGAACACTTTTTTTACACAAAATTTGCCTTTTCTCTCTCTTCAACTGAAAAGCTCTGTGAAATCTCGTAATCTCCCGTAGGCTTTCTCTTAATCTAAAATGACCGACAATTATTTTTTTAATTGCGCATAAATACGCAAATTGCACCATTTAAATATTTTCCTGAATTTAAACCCAATGCCTTGATCCTGTCACGAGCCCATTATCAAGATTACTTTTATAACTGTCATAGCTTTAGTAGGGATTAAAGACACAAAAATTGAGGGTAATAAAGGGGAAATAAGATAGCAAATCGTTTTTTAGTGGACGCTCAGCTCACACTGATTGCATTGTTGTTATTTGCAAATATATGCCTGTACAGTTGCCTGGTACGCATAAAAAGAGTCACACAGTCATAGTGATACTATATGTTACTGTTTATGTTGCTGTTATTCTTGTTCTGGGATATTATTAAAAAACGTAGATATCTTTCCTGATTTTCTGCTTTGTTCTTATCAGCAGGTTTTTCTCTCTTTTTTGCAATTAGACCTGAGATATCAGCAAACACCCCGAATGGTTTTCTCATTACGTATTTCGCGTTGTTGCTGGTTGTAGTGTTTAATGAGCGCAGTTTTTTTGCACCGATTGGTGGTAGTTGTTGGAAGGATTGCAGGTGCAAAAAAGGAAGGTTTTATCCTAGAGCGCTTTCTTCTCTCGAGGGTGTTTACAAATTACGTGGATGTGTGTAATCGTGGTAGGGAATAATTTTTTCTATCGAAGTAAAATGATGATGATAATACGTGTGTAAAGCTATTAAACGAAAAATGACTAAAGGATTTAGTCGTAAAGGCGATTACGTTTGAAAATATTAATTGCTGTCAAAGTTTGATAAACTCGGGTGGGGGAAATAAAAAAAAGTGATATAAAGACGTGTATATTTTCTACGTTGTTTCGTTGATGAAGCACCATTACCGATATCGCTGCCGATGAAACTGGTGGCAGAAGACACAGTTACTTGAAGTCCTGCTTGGTAACGTAATAGTTTGGTGAAATTCATGGGAATACACAGACAAAGCAACCGTTCAACAAAAAGTTACACTGGTGCAGTTGGTAAAATAGAAAGTCAACTTTGGCGAAACGTTGAGCGTTTTTAACAATAATTTTCTTGTGAATTTTGTGCAGAAAAATGCGTCTGTGGTCGTTTCTCGTGATACCTTTTTTGGTTACGTTGACGTATGGAGCTCCACTTTCTGATGTGGCTCCACCAGCCATTTCCCCCGATGCCTCCCCACTTAATCCAGCTGCAGAGCCGGAGGTTGCCGCCTCCGCCCCAGTAGCTGTTATTCAACAAAAAGTGGAGGAACAGGAACCTGTTGCTGCTGTTCCCTTGGCTGCTGCAGATGTACCCGTTCCCGACGTCGTTGTTCCAGCAGCATCTGCTCCACTTCCGGTGGTAGTTGCTAAAGACGCTGAGGTTCCAGTTGTCTCCGCACCAGTTGTAGCAGTTGCTGAGGAAAGCGTTGCTGTTGCTCCCGCTGCTGGTTCTGAAGTTGTAGAAGGTATTGTAATTAACATTAATTAATGGAAAAGGATTTCTTGTGAACCAATGAATGACGTGTTGGAAATGTTTTTGGATGTGTAGCCAACCGTGAAGGACGTCTCCCCTGGACGTGGAGAAAATTCTAAGCCTGCTGCAAAGCCCAAGTCTGGAAAGCCCTCAAAGAAGACAGCCGCTGCTGCAAATGGTAAGCCAGTACCTTCTTTGAGTGAGGGTGGTGGTGAAGATGATGAAGCCGAAGATATGGGACACTTTGAAGGTTCTGGATCCCCAAAATCCCGGGAGAATAATTCAGATGAGGTTGAATCTGAGGAGGAGCCCGTTGAAGAGAAGGAAAAGGCCGCTGATGCGGAAGATGTTGAGGATGATGATGATGATGACAGTGACGAGGAAGAAGAGGCCGATGAAGCTGCTGGTACCGTACACTGTTAATCTTATTCATTTCCTGAATAAGATATGTATTTGCGTAATTACGAAATTAATACCGAATGCCATTTTATGACAGGACAACAAGGATTAGTTGCCGAATCCTCTTCCACTGAAGCCCAAGGAGTGGAACCAGAAACCGAGGACATTCCACAAATCCCCATTGTCCAAAACGAGGTTGAGCAACAACCTCTTGCAGTCGCCGTCGTTCAAAACGAAGTTTCTGATATTCCAGGTTTTTTCTTTAAAGAGCATTCTTTTCCATGCAAATAAATCAAACACTAATTTTAACATGCATAATCCTTACGATCTCCATTGTTATTCTCAGTTGTGCCAGTGATCGTGTCTGAGTCTGAAAGCCCTGAGTCCCCACAACCAGTCGTGGAGATAGACGAAGAGGAACCCAAGAAGAAGTCTGGTAACAAGAAGAACAAGGATGACAAGGAAGATGATGACGACGACGACGATGACGATGATGATGACGAAGAAGATGAAGAGGAAGATGATAACGCCGTCCGTGCGGAAAAGGTTTGATTTTATCAATATTATACAATGCCACATATTTTGAAATATATTTAAACTTTGGCTCCTTTCCAATTTTTTTTAGGTCAGTCAAGCTCGTGCTGCCTATGATGACAACCGGGATGCCGACGTTCTTTACTACTACCCATACCCAGACCATTCACAAGTCACCGAATTTTAAATCATCCAAAGAACATTTTGCTCACTCCAAAAACCAACAAAAAAGCTAATCCAAATTTTCCGCGTAAAAATATTCTCCAAAATCATTCAAATTTTTGATACTTTCAAATCACCCATCATTTTTGTCACAAACGTCTACTCCTGCACATAGTCTCCTAATATGAGTATGGTTAGCAGATTTTTAATGGCACGGTGTTTGGAACGACACTATTCTAAACAATTAGCTATTTATTTATTGCGACAATTCAAATCGCATTTCCTCCTTTTACTAAAAGAGAATACCAACGAATTATTAATTGTAATTATTTTTCCAGTCGCTAATTATTAGCGCGAGAGATGCCAATCAAGATTTAAATTACTAACTTTTTATACGCCTGGCGCGTAAAAAATAAAATGTCAACCCGGTGAGATACTCTCCAAAAAGGAAAACTACCGCTACGTGCTTGATGCTTGCTTATGGAAAAGGGATTTAAAATAGTAATGTATTTATGGTTAATTAACTTATTATGTAGGAAATGATTAATTTATTAGGTAAATACACATCCACATATATACACACAAGCGAAAAAATGGAGAACCAGAAAATTGTTAAGCGTTTTATATTGTCTGTTTTTATTTATTTATTTAAACGTTATTTTAAATACATTTTTAGGGGGATGAGATATAAACTACAATGAATGCCGCCGGTGTTCTCTCAGTATTTGTTAGACTGTTGTGTTGTACTACGACTACTGTTACTACTATTAAATAATGATGCTACAACAATTGTCTCTGCTCTTTTCTTGTTCAAGTTATTGTCATTGTATTTTGTACTTGATATTGTTGTTATAGCGTTCTCTATATACTGCAATACATTTGTTTTATCTGTTTTCTTGATATGGGACGACAAAAAGGAAAGAAAAAATATAAAGAAAATTAAAGATGAACAAAACTTGAGCTTATTATGAAATTGTCTATCCAGGACAACGTATTCATTTTTTTATTGATTTTTGATGTTTCCTTCAAATTTCGGTGTTCATAAAATGACGCTTGCCGGATGCATACAGTAATTTGTGGTTATTTTGCTATGCTAGTACTTCACGAATTCATTTTATTCGCTAAGGCTTTCTTTCGATTGAAATGTATGAAAGTGATTTTATCCACGACTTTTTCTCTTGGAAACGGATT
>JAHZNB010007445.1:0-11446 GCA_027744295.1 Callyntrura guangdongensis | reverse complement strand
TGTTTTGTGGTTGCGCGGACGGACGGACAGACACATCAGGGTGTATGGATAAAGGGTTCACTATCGTAAACCTTAATAATCAGCATTAAATTCTGAGTCGAATTGTAGCTCATATGTGGTTGGTTGTTAGACAAAAAAAATCATGTAAAATTTTTTCGTTTTTTGAAATTTTTAAATACCTATACCTTTCGTTTTTTAACACATCAGGCGTTGAGACTTTGGATGTGGAAGTTTCGGACAAAATGCAGTCGAAATATGGGGCCACCATAGGGTTACTCTAACGCAAATTTCTCCTTGTAAGGAATGTCATTTGTGTTTTAAAACTAATCGTACATTAACAAGTATGGTTATTTTGAGAAATGAGGTAAATAAAAATATATTATTCTTCATCAATCACGTACGAATTATTTTCACAATTTTTTTACCGTGCCACTATATCTTATAGGATCGCAAAGATTTCCAAAGGAAGATCCACAAAAAATCAGTTAGCTATATTTTAATCGTATCGCAAAAAACACTTTTAACTCGGGACCTAGCTCTAAATTAAGTACATCAGTAATTTCAACCTGACAACTACATCATGGACAAAGGACAATCAATTAGTTAGCCAATCTATTCTAAGCAATTAAATTGAAATCTATCGAGTAGTGAGAAACCACTACTAATATTGTTTGGTGTCATGCATTTAAATTAAATATTTTATTAAAAAATATATGATGAAATGTGATTGTGTTTACGTGCTCGGTGTAACTTCTTACTAGAGCGCCATCATTCACTGCTTTATGATTTATGTGGTACAATACCCCGAGCAATTGGATTGCATATTGTCATGCCTCGCACCGCACTTGCAATTGTGCTTCACTTGCGTCCCCTAAAGTTACAAGCAAAGACACTTGTTCAAATCTGTAACAATGTTATTGATGCCCAATGTGTTACTCGACTCCCACCAAGGCCAAGTTGTGTGCATCCTAGATAGTTAACTGTTTGAGTTACTGTTTTAGGTTTTTGTCTGGGCAGTTGTGTAAATAGTGAATGCATGTACATGTATTAAGATGATAATTATATATAATTTTACACTGTCTTGACCTTTTCCAGGGCGTCCCATTTATTGCCCTTTTCACTGTGCATTAATTTACACACACTGTAATCAACTAATTCATATGAGGTTCGAAATTGACGTAGTATGTTTGTAGTATAAAAAACGACAAAAATTGCGATGAGAAATGAGGGATGTATCATGAAAATAGTTTAAGATTAAAGTTGTCATTAAAACAATTTGGTAATATAACATAAATACCGTTTTATTTTAGCCATTAATCATATTGTTAATAAAAATCTCATCATTGCATTAAACAAACTGTTATAAATTAACTGGAAATAAATCCAAGTAATACTTACAAACCCAAAGTTACTCTTACACTCATCATTTAGTCTATTCTAGTCAGTTCATAATAGTGTATTTTCAACGAGTAGTAAACGGATATATACTCATCATGCAATTGGAATATTAAAAACACAAATGCCTTTATTATCAGACTAGCACTTTTTTGCTTATATAATTGTTGCATCCCGTGTTCTATTCTATTTCCATTTTCTCGGTAACTAATGTTTTTTTAGGTACCGCGTACTTACCAATAGTTGCTAAAATTTGTAATTTCTCCCTACGTGTCATTTTTGTAATTTTAAAGGAGCAATTATCTAAGGCAGCTATACTGTCTGGTTTTAAAATACTCAAATTTAAAATATCCTGGTCCGACAAAACCTTATAGCATCTTGTGTCTTTAAACTTTGCAATATCGATTCGTATTTCATGCAATGCTTTGAATATTAAAATGTCATTCAGAACAAATATTTTTTAAGTTGTGCTGAACAGTCAATCCATGCTACATTGAAAAAGAATTTGTAGTCGTCGGGCGGAGAATGCATATAATTTGCAAGTATATATATTTTTTATGATGTTCATAACAAAATAGTCCAGACTTAACATATCCAATGTTTACAACTTTAAATTTTTCCCAAATCTCAAGTAATAATTGAGAGTGCATGCGAGCATAATGCATGGCGTTTTCGGTAACGGTCTGAGTCGCCAATCAAATTGTATATATTCATTGCTGATTTCAAGTTTATCTTCTTCTATTACATTGCAAAATAAAAATTGATTTAGTGTTGAAGCAAAGGAAGGGGGAATTCTAATGATGCGCCTATTTGAAATACGTTCTGTCTATCAATGGAAATATTCTAATGTCAAAGTCTCGCTGAAAAGAAAGTATATCGTGAACTCCATAAAAAAATTTCAGTGTATTTTTGTTAATCATAATATCAGACAACATATCTGGTATGTAACTATACAACGTGATCGCATCAATTACAATGTCGTATATTTTAGTAGATATCTGAATAAGTGTCGTAATTTCATGAAAACTATGCTTAGTGTCATATGTTAAGCTTATCGCTATTACCGGCTGTGCTACTAAATGATATCTTATGAATTCTAGTTTTTTGTAATATTCGACAAAAAAAACGTTTTATCAACAATTCTCATCGTTTTTAAATATTTTTCTGTTAGGCTCCATTTATCGACGTATTCTTTGCAAGGATTATCAAGAGGGTAGTAGGTTTCAAAGTTCAACAGAGTCCTTTTATTTGACGCATTCTCGTCTAATTCTACGATATAAAAGTCGTGATGCAGCGTCTTGTTTTGAATTGTTTCCATTATTGTGTTATTCCCTTGCCCTGTCATTTCTGCCCATCTAAAAATTGTTAATTGAATACGATTACGTAATTAGTAATTATCTATCCACGTATCACAATCGTTTATTGAAGTGTAATTAAATTCTCTTACGTTTTCAGTGTTTTATTATATTAGCAGCCACAACATGTACATTGTACACCTTGATATAATTATATTTTTACGAAATGATATTAAAATATTAAACATGCCAACACAAAACACAGACGTGTAAAGCCAGCAATTCTGTAACAATTCGTAGGTTTATATCTGATAACATGCTTGTAAACATGCTATTGCAATGTACTAATGTTACCAACCAAGGTTGTAAATTCAAGATGACAAAAATTTCAGGCATCAAGGTCATTGTTTGAATCTTCATCTGTGCATCTGTGTTTGTTACACAGATATAACAAAACCTCGAGCAAGGGCTATCAAATGCATTGAAAAAGACCACTTAACTAAATTATTACATTTTTACATAGTTTTGCACTTCCATGAGCTTGGTTGGCCTTCCAACATTGACATCATTGTCAACAATAAAGAAATGTTATTAATAAAGTCCAAATACAGCTACATTGATAGTAGTAAGCTTATCAATCAAACTCTGCTTTTAATCGGGATAAAAATGTTGATGCAAAGTATCGCTCATCAGACGCATTAGCTGTTAAGATGTTCACATTTTGTGTACATTGTAAACATCTACCAAATGCACGATTCTTAAACTACTCTGTCGACTCTGATAACAAACTAATTACAAAACTGTGCTATGTTGGTTTATTAAACTGATTTTTGTTGATAATTATAGCAAAGTTTATATCAAACACATCAGTTATAATTTGTTCACATATTTTGTAGTGATTATATTCTGTAGCTTTTAAATAGTGCTTTAAAACACGCGAAATAGTATGCTCTGAGAGTAAATACTCTCGACTAATTATTAACTGATTTCTTCTATACACTAGTCGTGAAAATGCATACAATATGCACCAAGCCCCAGAATTATCAGTTTTATTCGTCGGTAGTTTATGTATGT
Source organism: Callyntrura guangdongensis (assembly GCA_027744295.1). Taxonomy (NCBI): domain Eukaryota; kingdom Metazoa; phylum Arthropoda; class Collembola; order Entomobryomorpha; family Paronellidae; genus Callyntrura; species Callyntrura guangdongensis. The sequence continues at coordinate 7,682 of JAHZNB010007445.1, read as the reverse complement.
TTACGTTCATATGGTAATACGGTTCCTTAAGTAGAAACAAGCCCCTGTGTAGACTTCCACAAGAGTCAAAAGTTTCTGCAAAAATACAGCAAGGTTTAAAAAAAATTATATGAAAGATCCATTGGTCTGCATTACTGTCTCTATCTTTCGTATGCCTTGCTATAATATATGGCAACGTACGCACATGCACATGTTTTTCCTCTTCCATTGTAACAATCCTTAACGAATCTACCATCTTTAAGTTTTTAAGTACTGTCAAATACTGTTCCATTCTATTAACATCCATTATAGTAAATGAAATGTATTTAAATTATACACAAGTTAAACCTAAAGTTTCACTTTTTCTTATTTTTTACTTTTATACTTGTTTCGGGTATAGTTTTTATATACATATAGTTTAAATACAAACTGCTAACTTGTAACACACAAATACATCATGTATATACCGATAGATGTGAAGTATAACCTCTAGAAATTAGTGTGAAATTTTTCTCGGTAAAAACTAACAGATTATTTATTAAATATTTCCAGTAGTTGTTTAATTACAATTTTTACTACTATACAGCTATTTGAAAGGCAACATATATAAAATGATCGTAAAAAAAGTACACGATTTACGATCATCATATGGATTCCAATTCGACAATCTCAAAGTTTTGCATAAGGATTTTCGTTCTTATGCTCACTGTTTTATTTCACAAATATTAATTTTCAACACACTTTGAGAAAGTCAGCTATAAGGTATTGAATATGAATATAACCTTGAAATCGTATATTCTTTCATCGGGACTTAAACATTTCTACAGGGTCATATTTACATTGACAAATTCATACACATAAAACCTACAAATATGCATGTAAATATGAATAACATTTCAGTTCAAGGTTTTATTTTTGTTACACAGTCGTAACAATAGTAAGGTGAACCGAATAGCCATGAAAGTAAATAGTTTCATTGAATATATTTTCTTGTGAATTAGTGTTGGTGCACAACGAATGAACATACGATACAACAAAATTTAGAATTCATTATTGCCATTACATTTGCCTGTGTTTACCTTTATTAACTTGACCTTGTACAAAATTTAACTAGAAATATGTCGGATAATTCAGTAAGATTCTTCATTGTGATTATAGAAATAAGATACCAAATAGTTAAGCAAGTAATGTTATTACAAAGCTACACTAGAGTACGTGGCTGTACTAGATCATTTAAAAATGCTGATTATATAAATAACACCAACATGGCGTTAATGTACCAGTGTCATTCTGTATTTTTTTGCCAGTGATCAACTATCTACTAACTGGAACTTTTAAGAAATTGACAGCCTGTAAACAAATATTGTAAATTCCACAATGTAAGATTTAGCTAAATTGTCTAACCCTTGTAATTTTTTAAATTTATTCGTTTTATCAAGTTGACATTTCATACTCGGTTAATTAACGTAGGGAGTTACACGCAAGCGTTCCTGACATGAGGCGTGAATCAGAAAGGTTGGCCAGTTTCTCAAAATCGCCAGGCTGGCCGGTGACCTATATAAGCCCAGATGAGTGCGCTTTTGCAGGTTTTTTTATCTGCAACAAACCGATAAGGTATATCACACATTCACAATACAAGTTAAATAAATTAACAAGACATTATAACAGCACGTCGTTACACTGCAAACTATTAAGGATGAATAGTTTACTTTATAAAAATGGCCGTATTGTATGATACTTTGTTAGTCCTTGCCAGAATTTTCTAAGGGTAAAACTGTTGAATGAAAATAAAAAGTTAAATTTCCACCCCTGTCAATCGATAATTTCAATTTAGAGTCCTAAAATAGCACATTGGGTCCAACCTACGACAGACAAATTGTTTAATATTCAAATACAAACTAAAAAATGAGGTAAACCTCGGTATTACAAGCACTCTAAATGTACCCAAGCCGATATATTGCAATTTAATCAAATTTGGATGACTTAACGACACGGGCGTGCTCTCTAGTTTTTTAAAATTCAGCCAACACTTGCATTTGAATGTTTTACTTTCTAAGTTTGTTACTTTGTTAAAAGATAAATAAACAAATATGGTTTATCCTTTAAATATTAGGTCCTTGTCTCGGAGTCGTTGGAGAATGGGAACCAGGCGACTCGCCTATAAGAGAACATCGCAGGCATTTTCCACGTTGCCTATTTATACGTTGTATCTCAGTTGGCAATATTCCGTTACTTACAATTAATATATCTACAGGACTTGACGTATGTGGTACACGTAATTACCCTGAAGGAATTAATCCACATGACCTTGCGATTCAAGAAAATATTTGTAAGTCCATTTTCTTCAAAACGTTCATTTCTATTGTTGTTGTGCATATCATGCTATTGTACAATTATTAATTAAATATTTTCTCCCGTTTTTAGTATTTGATAAGTCTGAGCAATCAGTTTTATCAATCTTCAACATGATTAAAGAAACCCGAAACATTCAAACGACTGGACCAACCTATCCGAATATGGGAACGGTTCAAGCGAGACTGGAAACTTTTAGGACCTGGCCAGTTAAAATTGTGTTCTCACACAAGAGAATGGCAAAAGTAGGATACTTTTATATGGATATATGGAATATTGTCATGTTATTATTGTAAAGTCAGTTTCGTAAATTGGGGACCGTTCGACGAACCGTGGCTTGAACACGCGCGTTGTTCTCCAAAATGCCCTTTTCTGATTTTAAATAAAAAATACTTGGGTGTGATACCACAGGTGGCCATTTAGTTAATTAAAATAAAAATTAGATAATTGAAAGGTGTGATATATATATAAATGATATTTATGTTTTGATTTTTGTGTAGGATTTTGGTTCAAATTTCTTTCAAGGCGTACAACAATAAATCTCCAGTTTCATCAGTGGAGACACCAACTGAAGCTACAATAAAAAGTGAAGAGTCGTTATACTGCCATCCTGGAGACAAGGGTATACTAATGTTAATTTGGATTAACAGTCATGAATTTCAAGTATGGTCAGGAATAGAACTTTGACAATCCCAATTTTTTACCATCATTGTGCTTCTTTAATTAAATAGGGTTCGCGTGTGAATAAAGTATAGGGTATTTCATTATCTATCAGCTAGACACATGTCATGTTCCAATCACAATATATAATATTTATAATTTTTAAATCATTATCTATTTCCAATAATTATTCACATTAATTAAACTTCACATCGGTGATGAAATTTAATTCACATGTAAACGCTCTCACAGTTGATAATAAATGCTCGTACAAGATTATGCGGCATGTTGCGGTTATAAAAACATCAATTAAATATTTTGTAGACATTTTAATTTTATTGTAAACTTGGAAACCACACATTTATGTAAACAAATGGAATAAATGCTAAAATACTTAAACCCGAGTCAAATCAACTACCAATTTTATCAGGCTTTTAAAAACCTTTCCCACCACCATAATTTTATTATTACACCGACACAAAAAACGATTCCGTGCCATTCAATTACTTTCTATTGCTTCCTGTCGCTAGCCTTGTCGTCAGTCCCGGAAACGTCTCCCCCAGACACGCTATCACCTCCTGTCTGACCATTAATAACTTGTAGTAATAAATTAGCAGATTGGGTGCATAATTAAAGGCGTAAAAACACACAGTCGCAAAGTACATCACCTTGTATGCCAACTGGATAAGCCGAATGAACACGGGGTAAAAAAGAACAGATATCACATTGCTCACCAACAGCACAATGACCACTTGCGCAAACATTTTAACAGCTCGTATTTCCTTTCACTGACGTTCTTTACCAGGACCCATCTAAAACACACCAACAGATTTAACGTTATGCATAAATTCAGACTTTCTGATACGGTTCGTCCTCAGCTCAAAGTATAGCTGATTTCAGGACCCCTTCGCCATTCATCATTTACTATTCTACGAATACAAAATGTTCTTACAAAAATTTTAATTTAACTTTTGTAATTTGCTCACCTTCCGGTCTTTACTGACTGGTAATAGCCTGATAAGCTTGCGTAAATCCCTCTGCTGGACCATTTGCAATGCTGTCCAGTGTTGGGTCCTTCTGTCCTGCTAAATCGTCAACCCTTCCACTTGTATTAAACTTGGCTGCGACACACAACAACACTGGCGTTCTACTGGTAACCTCAGACTCTGCAATATTAGCCAAGTATACGTCTCCAGTTGGTATAAAATATCTTCACTCTAAGGACAACTTCCATTGAGTGTTTTCCTATTCCACCTTCATAGTCAGTTCTCTGTCTACTTGAAACAAAGCTGTATTTTTTCCAGTCACAAAACCAATCCAGTACACAACAATTAAACAAATCAGGACTGGTGGCCGCTCTGTCCTTCAATCCTTGCTCACTCGGGTTTATCGTGAAGACAATGTCAAGATTGCGAATCACCTGGCCGGCAAACCATTTGTTCAGCTCTTCTCCACTGTCCAGCATCGGACCATCTCGAGCAGCCCCTTCTCTACATTAAGTCATGAGAGTGGTATATTCGTCCCCTTCAAACAGACCATGAACCTCACCATTAGCAAGTACTTTACATCCTGCACGACGCAAAACAGAAAGGGGATCCTCTACGAACTCGGCAGTCCTATATTTGTTATGAACCTTAGATCATTGTGGCGGAACAAGCACCTCGGGTGGAGTAGGCTCCAGTATAATCATGCTGCTAAATCCAGTGGAGAAACAGGAAATTGAGATGAGACTCTGAGACTTGTTTGTATTTCTTCGAAGACTGATTGCCGGAAGTATGATGGGTAGACTGCTGGCCAAGCCCCACTGGATCAAGTTTATTCTTGGTTTTTTGAGCGTTAAGCCTTGTAGTGATGTGGAAGTGTTTTTGAGGTTTGACAGCGAAACCAACATTAGTGTCACCTCCACCCCAGCTTACTCTGTAGCCCCTCTGCCACACCAACACCATCCGGAGAAGCGGGTAAAAAAGAATCCATTGCGGATACAAACAGTGTCTCGCAGCCTTCTCCGTCCATAGGAGGTGATATCCCGAGCTCGACGACTGCAAACAGTTCTTTGACCGATGTGGAGATTCAAATGAGTCGCAACATCTTAATTGCTTCTGGGCTTCGTTCTAGAATGTTGTGTGTCAATTTGTTGGAGGACATCTTGGCTATAATCACACCAAAAGACTGCAGTGATTTAAAGGATAAAGTGGTCAAGGACCTGTTACAACAACTGTCTGACGGCATGTGTACGCACGCCGGTGTACAAACGCGCTAAGCGGAATATCCTCTGCAGAGAAAAAGTCTCTCGTTACGTGTACAAGGATCCAGGTTATCGTTGCACGGACGACATCCACTTTAAAGGCCATTGTATTTACCCTTTGGATGCAGTAGCGTTTCAAGGCCAAAAAGTAACAAGAGGCGAGGCAAGGTTAAATCTAGTCAAGATCACCATCATAATACATAAGGGATTAAGTGGACTCATTTGTACATTAGCAACATGTGTTTATCTGCACTTAAATGCATCCCCATATAAACGAAACGAAGTGTTTGTAATATATTCATTCCGTCTGAAACAACACACTATCTTTTTTTCTCTTGATACTATTTTGGTATTTGTTTAAATTCAACTTGAATCATGTCAAATTGGGAATATGCTTCTAAGCATGATTTGCAACAACTTATTATGGTAGTTCAAAAAATTTGGGAAAAAGTTGAACATAACCCTCAACATGCTGATTACAACTAAAAAGAACAGTCGGATTTTTCTGATCCATCTCAGCATGTCGTTGCGGAGATCCAGGATGCCAATGTCGAACTGCAAACCGCAAATCCGGTAAATATTTGTACATTTAAAGGGGTATTAAGCTTTGCCCGAAAATAAAATAAATTTTTTAAATTTCTTATTACAATAAAATTAAAGTTTATAAGTTTGGTAATAAAATAAAATTAAAATTATAGATTCTATCAAATTATTAAGTTTGCAGCATTTTTAGTAATTTTCCAGACTGGTTTAATTATCACAGGTCTCTGTACAAGGAACAGAAGGCACCCAACAGGATAGTTGGAATTGCAAAAAGGACAAATACCTGGTTTGTTTGCAATGCCGAGTGGGATTCTCCAGTAAAACAACTCTTTTGCGTCACACGCCATTTCCATCAAGAACCCGTAAAATTTTTCGAATGCGAGCAATGCACAAAAAAACGTAAAGAAAATTTGGACAATCACGTACGCTCCGTTCATGATGGAATGCGCTACCGTTGTGGGCGCACTGAATGCAGCAGTGCATTTGCTTGTATCTATAAAATAAAGGCACATCAAAAAAATTTGGTCATTTTGAAACCACCAGGGTCATTACACTGCAACAAAAAGGCTCTTTCTCTAGGTACGCACCTTATTGAACATTGGAGTTTCAATCACTGTACAAAATTATATATTATATACCTTGTTGTAATAAAAAAGATGAATTTGTGTTTTTGTGTAATTTTTAACTGCTTATTTGTTTTACTTAATTTTGATAAGTTTGTTTTTACATATGGATTTTGGTTGAAATACAAAAAATACTAATTTACTGTTACATACAGGGGTACATTTTCAAGGATAATAATTATAATGCGTTATCAACTTTTTTAACTTTAACAATAAATCTTATTTTAAAATATTATTAATCGTGTTTTGAATTATTTTTCATAAGCCTTGCTATTGTGGGCGTTATTTGGAGTGTTGAGAGAGGGAGAGAGAGAGAATGATGGTGGTGGAGGTGATGATGGATGGGGAGCCCACGGGGGGGTGTCGCCTCAAAGGAGGAGCTACTCGCTAGAGGATGCCGCTGATGACGACGCTGGAGGATGCCACGGAGGATGCCGGAAGACAACACAAAAATAAACCACAACACACGAACACAGGTAAGTTTGAGGTAACAAACAACAACAAAGGTAAATAATTTATTTACCTTTTTAACTATTTAATTTATTGGAATGAATGAAAGGAATGAATGAATATATTTAATTAGTTGGTGTGAATGGGAAAATGGTGTGAATGAAATAGGTTAAGGACAATTAATTAATTTATTTATTTTATATTTTAAGAAAAAACACGCAGAGCTCTACTCATCTAAACAGGTAGGTAGGGTATGCTGCTGATAAAAAAGTGTATCACCATTATGTGATACACTTTTTTATCACACACAATGGACCAAGGCCCGGCAAGGCCTAGAACAAACCAAAAGCTCTTGCTTTTGGTTTGGTGGCGTCTGGGGGAACCTGGGTCTCTGCCCTGTGGGAATTAGCCCCACAATACTCCGGGGTCCCGGAAAAACAAAGAAAAAACAGGAAAAAAAAGAAAAAAATGACTGGGATCTTGGGGTGGGGGATTCTTCTGGGGATCAAAAAAATTGATTATTATTATTATTGTTGAAAAAGGGGAAATCGGGGGATACTCTAACGTTTACGTCTAGGGCAGGCACTCTTAATATGCACCAGACACTTACAATTAAAACAAATGCGGACACGCCGTGCTGCCCGGTCAGTCTCCGAAAAGATCTCCGGGATACTGATGGGGCGAAAATCTAGCTCCATCAGTGGGATTGGCCGGTGGGATGGGGCTAGTGGCCGGGTTTCCGGGCGTCTTGTTGGCCGGGGGTCCGGGAGCACAGTGGTGCGCGGTCCACGGCGCCGCTCGATGGGACGCAACTGAATGTTGCGTAGAGT